>CAAKHF010008513.1:36580-60888 GCA_901007745.1 Hippocampus kuda
GCCCCGCCACCCCCACCTCAGATGGACGCCTGGGGCCCCACTACGCTGTGAGCCCCCCACCCTTAGCCCCGCCCCCCCAGCCCTTTGGACACCCCTGCTGCACATACTCTGTACATCAATCAAATAATGACATGCATCCATTTCAAAGGTCCAGCGTGTGATGATGACGATGATGATGACGATGATGACGAAAAGTCTCTTTGGGGTCTCGGCCGAATGCGCCGAGATGCGACTGACAGCTCCATCGGCACAGTTAACACCATTTGATGGATCACCTGTGCGTGTGCGTATGTGTGTGTGTGTTCATAGATTTATGTGTGTGGGATACCCAAGAGAGATTATGTGGAGGGTTGGTACTTTGTGGATCAGATGGCGCGTTAATTACTCCGCCTTCAAAAAGGGGCGCTGGGGTGGTGGGGCTCCGAGCAGGATGTGGCCACGGGCGGAGATGGGAGATGACAGACAGGTGAATGCGGTGGCGTGATTGAGCCACAGTTAACTAGTCTGCCAAATAACAAGTGACCAATTAAATGTGTGTTGTTTTCAGTGCCATTCACATTTTATCATGATGTATATATATTTTTGTTTTATTGTCGTTTATTATGTATGTACTTTCTTAAAAAATACAGTAATATTCATAATTGCTGCTCATTTGTATTTTTTTTTGTTTTGATTATTTGCAGAGGATAAAGAATATATGAGTGTGAGTAAAGTTGTAATACAGTATGTAAACTGTTTGGATGTGTTGCTACTTATCTTCAAAAAGAAGGTGTTTAAAATTTTAGACTCAGCGCGACATCGACGCTAGTTTCGTTATCCTCTCGATGCCGTTTTGCGCCGTTAGCATGAAGCTGGTGGACTTCTGCAAGTGAAGTAGTGACAATCATAACTGTTGCTATTTTTGTCTATTTTTGAAGACAAATCCCGTGCGAACGACAATAAATAAGATCACACAGCAAAAACAAAGTTGCATTGAAGTGTTTGCAAGCAACACTTCTGCGGCCAACAAACAGAAGGCCACACAATCTTTGAACCCACTCGACCTTTCACCATCCCCCCACCCCCCGCCACCACATCACAAAGAAACACACAAGTGGTGGTGGTGGGGGGCTTCTTCTTCTTCTTCTCGCGTCCGTCACATCAAAGCTTGGTGGAGGTGCGGATGACAGAGAGGGGAGCTGACCCCCTGGGAAGGGTGCGCCAGGAGAAGCCCGCTGTTTGCCTGTTCGACAGTGTGGAAAGAGACTATCAGGCAGCGCCAAGGACGGCCTCCGGGTGAGGTCGCTGAGTGGGGTGGGTGGGTGTCAGGGGGGGGCTTCTGATGGAGACATTAAATCCGCGGCGGTTCCTCAAGGCCATGCATGACAAGAGCAGCTTGGTTGTGTACTCTCAACGAAACACACACACACACACACACACACACACACACACACACACACACACACACACACACACACACACACATACGGGTAGACCCTTTTCATCCATCAATTTGCTTCCTCTGTCATTTTGGACCCTGACATTGATTTATGTGTGCTACTTGATGGATATATATATGTAGATAGATATCTATCTATATATAGATAGATATAGAAATATTTTCTGCCTAGCAACAAGTGACTAAGAATGTGTGAAGCCACTGTCATTGTTTTCAATACACAATTTTATGCGTCATACAGAAGTCTGAATCGGACGAATTCTGCCTGGCAACAAGTGACCAATCAAACGTAACGCTAGTTTATGAAGTTAAAACCAGTTTCATTCACAATATCGGAATTTTTATTTTTACCTACAATAGAATAAAACATTAATATAAGAAAAGTCGTCTTCTGACACGTGAGCGTCTTCTCATCGCCCACTGCTTTTTTTTTTCTTCATTTTTATGAAGTTGTCTCTGTCTCTGGAGTGCCACAAAAACACATTCATGGGCTTGTGTCTCAGCCTGGTTACTTTACAAGGTGACAAAGTTGAGCCAACGATGACCAAGCGCAGCTGGCAGGGCTGCGAACGTGCCTCCGTGGCATCATCATCGAGGGCGAGGGCGTTTAAAGCGCTATGAGTTTTTCCCACATGGTCCACTTTAATGAGCGTGTGGGAAGCAGGAAGTGAGGAGGACACGTGCGTTTTTATTTCACAGACAACATGAAAACAGGAGCAAAATCATACAAATTAAAAACAAATCTGAAGAGAGGAAGAACAAACACGCTCCCAAAAATTTGTTTTTCGTAGTTTGTCTCAGCAAAAATTAAGATATTGAAACGCTTCCTGTTTTCACTCTTCTGTCAAATGTACACAGCGTTAAACACAATAGTGTGCCACCATCTAGTGGCCTACAGTGAAATCACACCCAAAATACACCAAATCTGTAACTGTACAAAAATAATAATAATAATAACAGAAATAATGAATGAATAAATCACTTAAAAAATCTGTGACGAGCAGGAGTTGAATTTGACAAAATTTAAGTAAAAAAAAAAAAAAAATCCCCAAAATAGACTTCAGTTGGGACACTGAAGTCGGTGCAAGTCTTAAAACATTCGGATTAAGATGGGAGCATTTGACTTGCTGTGTTTATGGTCTGCGATTGGCTTAATGGGGAGAAGGTTTCTTTGATGGTGCTCCAACAATGCTCTTGTCGCACCATGACGTGAGCCCCCCCCCCCACCTCCACCATTAGAATAAAACCTCCACCTCGCTAGACCTCTTTAAGCCAGCATCAAAGGATTAACGCTGCGTTTTGTCCTCGCGCTGGCTTTTTGCGACACAATGAGATGATTGCCACCCCTGCAATAACGGAGTAAAAGTAGAGTGGCATTGCTTTCCGTTTGGCAGGTTTCTACTTCGTTTACATTTGCATAATTAAAGTAAGTAACACTTTTAAACACATTTGCTGTGAGCGAGTAAGAGCAATAGATAAGACAAGAATATTGTACAATCAGTCTCACAGTGTATTAGTTCCTCTCTGTGTTTCCAGTACAGAAATCTTTTTTTTCATTGCAACAAACGTATCATCTCATAAAATTAACCTAGCATTGGCTCTTTCCGTAGGCATAAAAACAAGGATTAAAGAGGATGACATTCAATAAGGTTCAGCAAGAACTAGGCTGTGCTGAAACGCCCTGGTTTCGTTGTTCTTGCAAATTTACAGTCTCAAACTGAAGAGTGCGCCACCATCTAATGGTAGACAGTGGAATGACATCCCCCAATAAAAGGTGAGACTAAAACAGAGTAATTAACTGTACCAAAAACAATCCTTGACATAGCGGCAAAGTGATCCAGAACCGATGGAGGGAGTTTCCTGTCATGTATAAAAATTAGGGAAATGCAATGCTTTTTTCAGGACAACACTAGTATGAGTCGTCACTCGAGTACTCATCAATACCAAGTACTGATAACTCTAGATACCTCTAGTAGTTTTTGAAATGTAAAATTTTATTTGACAAAAATTGGGACCAGAACTTTCTTTCAGAGGCAGACGATGATTCACCAATCTGTCAAGCTGTCACAGTATAGCACCAACTAGTGGCGAGGAGGACTTATTGTCAGATTTTGTTTTGTATGAGGTCTCAGTGGCTGGTCTCGGCATTTTAAAATAAAATCAAAAGAACAAGCTGCTGCTTGAGTGCCGACCAGAAATTGTGAATGAGTTCTAATTTGAAAAAAAAAAACTTTAGAAGAAACATGTAATTGTAATGATGACAGTAGAAAAATATTCCAGAAACTAAATACTGTGCATGTTTGAATTATTATTGTGGTGAGGGGCAGTTTTTTTCCTCCCCAGTCTTATTGGTCATCTTTTTCTTCTGCAGCCACCTGTGTCGTCTTTGCGGCGCTGTCATCCATCTCTGACAATGGGACGGCACAATTGTGAGACAAATTGAATCCGATAGGAGACTGAGGGCGGCAGCCACAAAAAATACGAGAAAAAAAATGGAGCTCTGCAGCACAGCCGAGACTGTCGGGTATACTCCTGCAGTATCAATCCTGGATGAGTTTTACTTCATCCAGAAAGGGAGGCGGGCCTTGATAAATGGCGTGGGCGCACCCCTGGGGGCCTCTCCTGTTTAAGGAGCGGCGAGGCGATTTATGAGCAGGCCCTCGCAGGCTTCACAGTGATTAATGGCCACCGTCCTCCGTGGCTGTTTGGATAGGCAGATAACATCAAAGCGGCCTGCTGCTCGTGTTAAGAAAATACTGCATTGTGGGTCAGTGCAAATGAAGCCGAGAGGGGATCGCTTGTGTTTTGGATGGCGCACCCCCACTCAGCATATACTCGGGGGTCACGGATGACACATGCAAATGAGTGATGAGCTGTTAACGTTGGCTTACGAGAGGAGGCGAGCAGCCGTCACACAAATTTGTACCTAATGAGCAGTTTAGAGATATGTGCACACCCCCCCCCCCTCTTCCGTGCCATTGATCACGCACTTGATGCTTGAGGGGCTCACACTTTGATGTCTTTTCACCCCAAATGGCCTGCTTGTCGATAAGTTTCATTTTTGGATATTTGAAATCAGAAACGGTAAGTAGCCAAGCCGCCTCGGATAAAATTTGTCTCCATCTAAAAGTAGAGGAGGCCGCTGGATTTTGTCATCCCTGACTGCCCCCACTCAGAAAGCGCATTAAAAAAAAAAAAAAGGGCACCATTTCTCTGGCCAAGCGCGGCTAATCGTCCTGTGAAACGAAGCAAATTGCGGCGGACTCGACTGAGCCGCCGCGTCTCCTTTCCCGCCTTCCCTCTCCGGTTTCCTGCCATCGAAGTGCCCTATCGCCATGCCAAACCCCCCCCCCCCCCCCCCCACCTACCCTCCCATCCGCACTCCCGTCTCTCAATAGAAGACTGAGATTTCACATGGCGGCTGAACAGGTGTCCCCTCTGTCCTGCCGCCACTCGCGGGGGTCCGGCCGTCGGGAGGAAAGCATGGGAAAGGGCAGACGCAGCCCACGCGGGTTCTACCCCAGCGGGCAGGTAACAGTGAGCCTTTCAAGGAAGTTTGCCCTTCTCACCGCTCCAACGAAGTTCAGAAGTTTGATGTGCAAATGCGATAAGAAGAAGAGGAGACTTGTTGATTTGGCTTCGTCCCGTGAACGTGCGCGCCACCAGAGGGCGATGTGCTTTGATTGACATCTGGGGTGTCAAACTCATTTTTGTCGTGCCGTTTTCCTTTGGAGGACCGTGATGACTGAAACCACATTTAAAAAAAAAGTCAATAACGGTTTATTCAACTATTGTTTAAGTTGCTGTAATAAGGAGTTTGGTCACAAGATGCTTACAATATGTTTCTAATTTATTAAATATGAGAATTTTAAATTTTGGTCGAGATTTTAGGAGGCATCATAGAAGTTGACATGCTTGATTTGCTTTCGTGGGCCACATAAAATGATGTGGCGGGCCACATCTGGCCCCCGGGCCTTGAGTTTGACACCTGTGATTTATACGTTTTTTTGTTTTTTTTAAAGTGCTGCTTTTTGAGTTTTTCGTGTTTTTTGTGTTTCACTTTGTCCCTTTATTAAATATGAGAAGTTCAAATTTTGGTAGAGATTTTAGTAAGCATTACAGAAGTTGACATGTTTGATTTGCTTTCGCGGGCCACATAAAATGATGTGGCGGGCCACATCTGGCCCCCGGGCCTTGAGTTTGACACGGCGATTTACAGATGCTTTTTTTTTTTTTTTTTTTAAAGTGCTGCTTTTTGAGTTTTTCGAGTTTTTTGTGTTTCACTTTGAACCTTTGTCCTTGCAAATCATGCTCAAATTCCGCCTGGCGACACATGACAGCGGAAACGTGATCACACAATTGAATTGAAAAATCAGGAAGATGCTTTATGCTTGGATTTAAAATGTTCATTTTATATATATATATATATATATATATATATATATATATATATATATGTTTACAGCTGTGAGGAGGACAAAATTGCAAAATAACTGCACCTAAAAAAAATAAATCAACAAAATAGCAGGCCTGCAAACCGAGACCCCGCAACGCAGTCGGTTTGAACGTATTATGTTATATTTTCTGGCCTCTATTTGTTTGGGGGAACATGTGAAAAGCACATATGTGCTGCTGCTGACAGCTTCATGGCGAACCCTAACTTATGTCTTCCCCTTTCATCCATTCTTTTAAGTCAACGTTGAAGAAGAACAACACGGAAGATGTTACTAGGCCCGGGCCCTTAAAGCTGTCCTCACCTTTCCGGCTGATCCCGGTCGGGTCGCTGGAGACGCTTGCTTTCCTCGGTCCCGGCTGATTTACGACATGTTGAGAGAAAAAGAGAGAGGGATGAGGATTATTGATCCTGGGAATCAGCGGCCAGGATGGGATGGTGAACACGAGAGGGGAAGGGAGAGGGAGGCCATTAAGGCTGCGGGAGTGGAGGGCGAGGGATTTGAGGGCCTCTAATAGAATCAACTCCTCCATTAGCCCGTGGGAGCTAGCTGATGCTATCCATCCCCCTGCCCGCCTCGCCTCGACGCAACAAAGTCCCTTTTGTCCTCGACCCTGGCACGCCGTCCGTCACATGGGATGCAGAGCAATTGGAAATTATTGCTGCGTCCTGTGACAGCATCATTTGGTGCTTGGTATTTTATGTCAGGCACCTCGTCGGGCAGCTATATTTGGTTGACGGCAGTTATTTCATTTCTCCGACCAAACCAGACTTACATTCGTGATGAAGATATCAGACCGAAATATCTCTGGGAGTAAAATATGTGGAATTTTTCAATGACAGCATCCAGTAAGATGTAGCGATTTATTAAATTGATAGGAAAAGAAAGAAAAGTGACGGGAAGGAGTCATGTTGAATACATCACGCCGAAGCCCGCGGGATTTACATCACTGCGATATCGTTGCGCGTTTACGGTCCAAACATGAGCGCTTCAGCAACATGCCGCCACGCATAAACATCACGATCGCTTTTATTCCAAAGGTGGCTGACGGCGCTCATAAAAACATCAAGCCGTGCCATCATGATGTAATCAGCGTCTCATTTGCTCTGTTTACTCTTGGCCCGTGATTGCGCTCGGGTGACTCATACGCAGAAAGAAAGCGAGAAAAGAGAGCCATCGGTGGGGAGATTCTGTTTTAAGAGCGAACCTTGCCTATTGTTTGGCCGGACACTTTGAATGGATAACCAGATGGAGTCAGAGTAGAGCAGACATGTCTCGTCGAGCCCCCTTTACCTGGGAAATGTGTGGGTGGCGAGTGGAAGGAGTGGGGAGGGAGGGGGGGGGATACAAATCAAGGATTTGAACTACGCCAGCAGACATTTTAAAAAACCCTTGGCGTGCGTTTTACAGTGTCTGACCTAAACACAAGCATGAGTAAATGTGAACACACAAGCTTGGACACACACACGCGCGCGCAGCCGCTCAAAAGAACTGCTTTTGTCATCATGTATTTTTTGCCGGGCCTCCAATTTCAATATTGAGATTTGTATACAGTGGTAACTACTTACGAACATCTCTTCATACGAAATGTTCAAGTTACGAAACGCCTCAATGGGAAAATATTGTCTCTTGTTACGAAAGAAATTTTAAGATACGAAAGGTAAAAATACACGAAGGGCTGCTACTCGCAGCTTTGAGTTTCCTAAACGCAACATACTTATAGCTGCTCTGCAATTGGCTGATACTGAGCATCATCCTGGCATCCCATTGGCTAAGAGGGAACTCTACTGTATGTGTGTAGATAGATAGAAATTTGTCTATGCAACGTCCTTGTCATTCGCCCCTCAGGCCATGAGGCGTTCCGATAGTTTTACGTAAATGTGAATCACCCAGAAAAAGTGTTCACCAGTCAGATGATCGCTCACTATGCTGATGTTTGCCTCGGATATTTTCGTAGGAAAACATCAGCATACTTCGGAAATTAATTGGCTCTGGAAGAAATTTCTGAACTGGAAAAATTTTGTAAGTAGAGACGCGTTTTCCATGTAAATGCCCTAATCCGTTCCAAACCCCCCAACAATTCTGACACATTTTGATGCATTTTTATGCTTTACAAAACATTTGTGTCAGAATTGTTGGGGGGCGTTGGAACGGATTAGGTCATTTACATGGAAAACGCGTCTCTACTTACAAAGTTTTTCCAGTTCGGAAATTTCTTCCAGAGCCAATTAATTTCCTAAGTAGAGGTACCACTTTTTAACAATATCACTTTTGTTGGGGGTTTTTTTTGGGCTGAAAGAAGAAACAACTCATGTCACATAACTGACATGTGTCAAGGTGATTCGACAAATGATCATTTTCGACTTCCGTGCCAGCTTTTTGGTGCAGCTGCACGGGTTGCACCGTCGAAATCGACGCCCTGATTGGTCGTGATGAGGCAGAGCGACACTGGCAGCAGGACGGCAGCTGAAGTCTAATTTCGAGGCCCTTAACTGCATTCCTTGCCTTTGCTGAATGCAACCTCTCCTCTTCGCAAGAATCCAAGCTTTGGAAAGAGCGCCATTGCTGCGCCTCCATCAGAGTCAGATGCCGAGTCCCTCCAGACCGAAACCACATCAGCTGTCACCCGTCTCGTTTCCTCTCCCCAATTATGTCTCAAACGGGGGACAACCAAAAAGCAACCATCAAAATTCCTGCGAGCTCGGGCCCATGAGCCAAAACCGGCATCTGTTTTTATAACCGGGGGAAACCCCCCTATTTTTTCTTGTCTGCTTATGACAGAGCACCGCGGCTAGCACGCTGGTTTGACGAGCGGTGGGAGGGGCGGGGCCAGAGGACTGTTATTCTGGTTTTGGTGAAACAAAGCCACCAGCTTGTCAAACAACGGATGCCTACGGCGTCCTGAGACCATTGCTGTTGTTGTACTTGCGGTCCTGAAGAAACGGCGGCGAATTAGCGTAGCGCCAAAGCAGTGGAAGCAAAAAAAAAAAACATTCCTATGTGGGTCAAGCGGCGGTCAGACATTTGCATATTGGATGTGTGTCAGTAAAAAGCAGCTGGATAAGACTGCAACACAGAGCCTGATGATTGCAACTCATTCAAAAATTGACAGGCTCAGTGGTAGAGTGGTCGCTCCCCAACCCAGAGGTTGGTAGTTCAATCACCGGCCATGCTAAAGTGTCCTTGAGCAAGATACTGATCCCACTAGTTGCTCCTGATGCTGCATCATCAGTCCGTGAATGAGCTCGCTATGACTTAAATCTCTTGATAGATACTCGAAAAATGTTGGAGCATGATCCTAAAAAATAGATGAAAGAAATCAACTGAGCGTTCGCAAGGACTGGTAATCGTCCAAATCTCTACCAGTCCAAAATCTTTCAAAATCAGGACAGAAATTTTTACACGATCATCAGGCTTCAAACGACAGTCCAAAAATTCACGGGATTTTCTCTTCACTGGAAATTTGTTTTTAAAAAAATTCTAAAAATCTTGAGATAATGATCAGGATTCTTGCCCGCAACCAACAACCCCCCCCCCCCAAAAAAAGGACTCTTGCCTCATTAAAAAAAATAAAAATAAAAATAAATCACAAAATCTTTCATAAGAACTGACAATTTTTAAATCAACAGAACTGTTGCCTGAACCAAAACAGGATTCTCACCTCACCCAAAAGGCACAAATCCTCACTGATAATCCCAAAACCCTTCATAAATCTTCACCGATCATTCCCAAATCCAAACAAGACTCTCGCCTCGGAACCGAGTGCCATCAATTCCTAACTCCCCAAACAGGAAGTACAAACCCCACCGCAACAAACCCACCAAAACACACTCAAGGGTGAATCTTCTTGATCCTAGCTGAAATGATGTCTAAGTGAGGTGGGCTTGTCGGTTGGCGTGACGATGGTTGGAAGGCATATATGAGTGTGACTCGGTTTTTGCCAACGGTGGCCAATCAGTTCCACCAGGACTCCTCTAATGGGCTACGCGGGCCCTCACCTGATTACAGTCAATTGTGGCGATTTCCTGCCTCCGAGCCTCGCATATGGATCGAGTGAGGAGGCGGCGGCGGCTGAGGGACTACCGTTTCTGTCCGCTACATACACAATTTGCTCTCTCGCTCTTTTTTTTTTTTTTTTTGTAAGGAAAAACAAAAAACGTGTTTTTACTGGCTCTGCTGTCAAAATAGCCAGCCGACATTCCGAGAATGAAAATGAACCTAACCTCACTCAAAAAATCATGAACGATCCCAACAAATATTACAAAAACACAATTATCAATGACTAAAGAAAAAAATCAACAGACAAAATCTATCCTCCCCATTTTTTTCAGTTTCAATCAAAAACCCCCAAAAAATCACAACCAGCAAAAAATAAAGAACATTCCAAAAATTGGCCAGCAATCTCAAAATGTATGTAAAAAGTTCTGAACAAAAATATGATCACCCATTGGAAAATCAATCCAAAAAAAAATCTCAAAAGCCAACCTAAACATCTTGAACGTCAAAAGGACCTTCACCGGAAAATCTCATTCTTTCAAGAATCTCCACCAACATTTTCAAATTCTCAAATGAAATCTCAACCCGTGCTCAAAGTCCTTCAAAAATCTTGACCAACAATCTCCACATCAAAAACCAAGACTCAAGCTTCACCCAAAAATCTCCAAATCATTCAAGAATCTTGACCAAAAATCCAAAAATCTTTCAAAAATTTCAACCAACAATCCTGAAGTCTTTCCACAAAATTGGAACAATCCTTCAAAAATCTCAACGGTCATCCCAAAATTATTTCAATCTCAACCATGTATTGGAAAATCATTCCAAAATCTCGAACAACAATCTGAAAATCTTTCAAACCTAAACCCTCAACCACATCTTTCCAAAATCTCAGCCACGTATCCCATAGCCTCGTTTGATACTCTGAAAAGTCTCAAACCGTGATCAGAAATTCTTCAAAAATCTTGACCGAAAATCACCCAATCCCTAAACTCTTTCACCACCCGAAAAAAGCTCCAAACCTTTCAAAAAATCTCCACAAACAACCTCAAATCTTCTCCAAATCTAACAGTTTTGGCGGATCATCCGAAAATTGTTTGTTTTTCATTTCTTCTTCTTTTTATTCGTCTTTTAAAACTGAACGGGACTGCACTGTGGGGGAAAAAATATTTTATATATATATATATATATATATATATATATATATATATATATATATATATATATATATATATATATATATGCATATATAATAAAATAAGATCAAATTAATCATTTTCAGTGAGGTCTGTCGCTCCGCGAAAAATAAACGAGCGTGTCAGCGTATCCCGTCCGCTTTTTGTCCACCGCCAGCGAACTGAGCGGACAGGAAGGAAGAACGCAATGAGAAACACATCGCGTGGGCTCGGACTGTTATTAATAAATAGTGCTTCGCCACTGAGCCGTGACATTCTTGCGCAATAAAAGACACTTAAGAGCCATGAAGTCAAACAAGACGGCCGCATCCTCCTCCTCCTCCATAGGTGGTGTTTTGTATCCGGACCGGCAACCGGATCCCTTTGACGGCCCCGGATACGAACAACGCGAGGCTGCTGTGTGGCTTATTTGATGGATTGATCATTGATTTTTTTTTTAAATGATCCTTGTATTAGATTCTACGTCTTCACTCTCAATTCTGTCCCAGTCTTGCGTTTCCCCTCACATCCTGTATGAAAATGGTTAAAATCCCAAGGGTAAAAGGGGGGCGGGGTTCATTGAGCCCCCCGGCCCCCCAAACCCCCCACTTCAAGTCGCCTGCTTTGAGTCAGCCAAAACATTCCAGACTTCAAACGGGCAGCGTTTGCCAATTTGCGTGACCACCGCCGCACATGCACGGCCTTGCAGTTGGCGGACTTGCTTATTTTGAATTCATGAATTTCTGAAGTTGGGTTAGGACCCGCCCTCCACACCCCCGCCCCCGCCCTTAAAACCGCCTCCCACTTGACAGCCAATTAGTCTCAAAGCAGGGTTGCCCGAACTGCCGTGGCAAGATGGTAAGCGCGAAATAAATACGTTAATATAAATAATAAATAATAAAGTAAATATAAATATTTTATTTTTGAGAAATTGAGAAAAATTCCAAAATTCAATCGTTTTCAGCAAAGACTAATCAGCTGACAAATGACATGATCGGCCCCGATTTCTGATCACATGATTAGCCCGGAACAACTCTACTTAGTATATTACATATTATTATTATTATTATGTTAAATTACTTTCAATTATTATTATTATTATTATTATTATGAAAAAGCAATGTCCATAAAAATATATTTTAAAAAACAAGGGCAAAAGTCTCCAAAGGTTTCGCATCCCTGATTAAAACATTTTTTTAAGCATTTGTCGACCGGTGCTACCAAAAAGAAAAAAAAAATGTCCCTTTATCCAGTTAGACTCTTCGCCGTGATCGCCATGGCACATAAGCTCCACTTCTGTCCGGGCGAAGAGCTTTCGCGATACATCACAGGAAGGGGAGAGAAAATGAAGACAAAGTGCAATGGGAAAAGCAGAGAAATCTTTCCGCGGTTGCGTTTGGTCACACTGCGAGTGTACGCCGAGCGCGTGTCCAACGTATATGCGGACAAAAATGCTCAGAGTTAACCTGCGATCCATCACTGTCAGCTGCGGTGCGCTGCAGAAAAAAAAAAAGGAAATAATTAGACGAAAGAATGACTGCGGACCCCAACCGCAGAAGGTTCGCGTGATGGTAACCATAGAGCAGGAGTGGAACTTATTGTACCGTGCAAAAACTGACTACATTGTACAATGAATTTTATATATATATATATATATATATATATATATATATATATATATATATATATATATATAATATATATATATATATCATGTTACTCCGGCTTCTTTTTGCCCGTGAATTTGCCGCAGCGAGCAAATAAATCACACGGGCCTTGATGAAGTACCTGACAATAGCGTTAGCGCTGCGCTCGCCATTTTTATGGCAACGCGGCGGACGCGGGTAATTAAGGCCCGGGGTGCGTAATTTACAGTACGGTGTGCAGGTGGGCCGCCCGCGAGACCACCTGAGTGACAAACGAGGGCCAAATAAAGCAACACAATCAAGTTCTGTTTGCTCATTTGGGGTTTTTGTTTTTTTTTTCGTAGGTGACTTATAGTGTTAGCTTAGTCCGCTTAGCCCGCCTCGGTGAATGATCACATTTTATACTTTGTTGCTCTTTTTGCTCCCCCTTCTAACTTTTATTTATGAAACAGCCATTTTCTTTTTACTGCCGTCTTCCTGGCTCTGCGGTATTATGTCATCAGAGTCAAAAAGGCACAATGCTGAAGTTGGGGGGAAAAACAGCGTGACGGTCGACACCTACGGTGCGAAGTGGAGCCGTGAAATTTACTGCCGTAACCGATGTCCCGAAAACATTGAAATCCTCATTATTTAAGCTTAAAAATGTACACGTACCCTGAGTAATCATTTAAATTGTTTTCTGTGGCCACTTGCTGAACTCAAAACACTCACATGGCACATTTTTTTACACAGAGCCCAACACACGCAGCAACACAGCATTGTCACCATTTTTTAAACACACAAAATAGTACTCTGTTCCTTATGACTGCTTAATCATATATACGTTTATCATTTTAATTCACTAACAATATTGTGATTTTTTTTTTTGGAAGGGTTAATTTGTTCCATAATAGCGACCAATTTTTGACAATTTTATTGTAGCTTTTTATCGGAACCCTTTTTCCTCGTAATGTTATGATTTGTTTTTGAAAAAAATAAAATGTTCTCTTTTCTTCTCGCTTTTCCCTTCATTAAAACAAGTCTGTGTTCTTGTCATATCACATTGCAATTATTTCAAAATTAAAATTCCCAACTTTTAAAAAACTTACTGCTTTGCACATCTTGATTGTAAAACTTTACATTACAAATTACATCTTTATTTTTACAAACTTTCTTGCAAGACTAAAATTTTTCTGATGGAACAGATTTTTTTTCTCCCCTTTCTAAAATATTTTTTTTTCAGAACAGGAAAATGTTTGTCTTTTACGAAGACATTTTTGTTGAAAACAAAAAAAAACATCTTGACGAATTTATATTATGATGTACTGGGAGTATTGTTGGGTTCAGTGTATTGGGTTCATTTCAAAACAGTTGGAGTGGCTCATACGCCGTCTTGGACCATACGTGTCTCCTGCATGTTTACTCGCTCCTCGGATCCGACGCATGGTGGCTTTCCCAGCCCATTAAGAGGAAGGTGCTTATGGACAGTGGAAATACCCGCACAGCTGCGGCCCAGCCATATGCGATCCTGCTGCCAAACGGCCAGAAAATACTTAGTAGGCTCTTTCCCAATGCGGTCTTGTGCTACAGTAGCGTCAGCTGTCGGGCCAACGTGCCATATTTTGCATGCGAATCCTGTCAACGTCTGCTTCAAACTTGTGAGGTCTTCCATTTGCTTACAGATTTTCTCCTAATTTTGTTTTTTTTTTAGTATTTGTTGAAATCGGTGTGTCTCGGACAAAATGTCTATAACTTGGTGGGGTTCCCCAGGCATCAATCCCGGGACCCCCCTGTTCTTCAAATGTTATATGCTTTAATTAGGCCGGGTAATATGCAGCTATAAGGTGTCGTACCACAATTATGCAGATGACACTCACATCTATTTGTCTGTAGAGTCACTCAATCGTCGCGGATGGATGGATGCATGTATAGAAAACGATTTTCTCCTGCTCGACTCAGACAAAACCAAAATCATTGTCTGTGGCCAACAAAAGCAAAGAGAAAATGTGATCTGTCATCTTTGTCATGTTTCTGTTTGTTTACGTTTCAGGTCCTGCTGGAGTGTAGGGCGTTCCCTCCGGCGGCGCACCCGTTACCAATGTCCCTCGTTAACCGGTTGCCTATTTAAACTGCCACGCCGAAAACTCTTAACTCCGTTTCCGTTTGTGCAATCTAATTCCGGAACACATGACACATCTTGAAAAACGATTTCCTCTCTTGTATTTTTATGCAGCTTGTCTTGTGTACAAACTGCGCGCTACAAATAAACTTGCCTTAACTATTTGTTGGAGGTTTTTTTCGCTAAAGCTGCACAAATCTGGTGGCAAAGCCACATTACTCAGCATGGATGAAGGGAGGAACAATGGCCCAAATAAGTGAATTAGCTACCTGCGGGAAACATACGAGCCAGGCAACTAGGCGGTCTCATTGTTTGTATTAGGAACCCGGCTGATCCCGTTTAATCGCTGTGTAATTCCCGCAGTTGTCGTGCAGGTCTGTTTTTACAGCAGCAAGGGCGGGTGGGGGTTCGAGCGTGTGAGAGGTCGCCGAGTGGTTAAGTGGAGGATCCTCCAGCGGGGGTGAATAATTGGTTGCAGGATTTGCGTGTCTGCGCCGTCCACGACAAAGTGACATTGTTCATTGTGTAAACATTTGGATTGGACTTTTAAAGTGGAGAGAATTGCATTAGAGTGGTGTTAGCGTTGGGCTAGCAGGGTGGGCAACGGGTTAGCGTGTTTTCTTCACAGGTCTATATCTATCATCTACTGTATATTAAAATACTGTATACATTTTTTATAAATGTAAAAGAGTTATTTTCATTTTTTTTAAAAAATGATACAATTTTTTTTTGTTGGTGTTTTTTGGGGGGGTTTTGAGGGGGGAGGCATGATCAATTCAGGGCTTCTCTGCGTACACCATAGATTGAAGTTATGAAGCAGATGTGCAATAAATACATTTATCATCTTGTGTGCACTGAAAACTCTTTTAGAGATCCTTGAGGAGTTCTAGTTTGAGTCCCCCCCTCTAATGAAGGCCCTACCTCACAGGCGAGGAGATTTCTCCAAATGACACTAATTTACATATGATGCATTTAGCGAGGAGGAGGAGGAGGCCCGGCTAATTCTATTTGGACCTTTTCCCTTTTCTCTTTTTTTTGTTTTAGGAGTCATTAGCAACTCGCTCAAATTTAATTCTTCCAATTTCATCAGGCCCATCTTGGAAAAGCCTCGGCGAGCTCATCAGAGAGGCGCGTTTATTGCTAAGTGTTCTCTATTGCATTAGTGCGCAATAAAGCGGCCCGGGGACGGCCGGCGACGTTTACGCGCAATCTAGTTAACACTGGGCCCATTCGCTCTTTATTGGGATGCAATCAATTTTTATTCATTTTAAAAGCCAGCGCGCCTTTCTTTCATTGTGCTGGCCATCCCCCGCCGCAAGCTTATTACGCGTTAAACTTATTACGCGCTTGTTTAGGCAAAATGCTAATGTTTGGAGTGGAGGTATCCTACTCGACAGGCAAAGCTAACGTCTGTTTTGTCTTCGTCATTGGCACACATGAATCTGCATTTTTCTCAAAATATCAATTTTAATTGTAATTTCTTATATTTTTTTATTCAGAATAAATAATCTGACACTAAATTTTCACTATTTTGTCCTGTTTTATCATACTGCTGTAAAGAATTTTTTTGTCATATTTTCTTCATGTAGTAGGCCTAAATGTGAATGTGAATTTTATATTCATGGCATGAATTTACATAGGTTTTCCTTCCAGGATAATTTTTAATGTTAAAATAAAAGTTTTTTACGTGTTTTACGCTTTAATGTGACAATATGAATGCAATATTCCGACTTTTGGCCCCTCCCTCAGTTCTGTTTTTTGCTTGGCTGTCCCTGAATTCGTTGTGGGCGGGGCGGCGTCTCCCCAATCATTGCACCTGTCTCACCGACACACCTGCCGGCCTTCCACCTCGTCAGGCACACTCGTCTCTGCAGCATAAAGGCGAGTCTGAAGCTCCATCTTGCTGCCAGTTGGTCAACTACCTTCCCTGCCATACTCGCTGCTGCCCAGCTATCGCGCCCAAACCTCCCAGTACACCTTGTTTTGGTTTCTCTGACTGCCCTTGGTTCTTGCCTCCTTGACCTTGGCCCTCTGCCCTTGAAAATAAACCCGACCTGAGTTCCTTGTGTCTGCCTGCGGGTCCTGTGCTTTGTCTTTAGCTCAGATAAGCTAAGCTAAGCGTCACGATAATGTTTTTTCCGAATCAGCCTGGTCCTGGCACACCGTTATAAATGCAAATACCATCGTTGATTTAAAGTTACAACTTCAGATGTACGTGACGCTTTGCACAAAAAGACATTGAAAAGTGATCTGCGCCCAATAGCAGGAAACCACCATTAGCGGTTGGAACGTGAATCATACTGCGTGCGTGCGTCTTGGCTGCGGTGCCTGCGAACGTCTCCGAGATAATTAGAGTGTTTAAGTGCGAAGATAGATATGCTCTTCCTCTCCCATGGCTCCCAATCGACTGCCGTGTTATATCAGGTAGCCCTTGCATCCCTCGTAACCTCAACTGATGACTATTTTTTACCGCTTTGTCCTCCATCCGTCGAGGGTGTAATCTTAACGTTGAAATTATCCGCTAACTTTTCATCAAATAACTTGTCGGTAAACACAACCCTGTACAGTGAACCTTGTTTTTCGGATTAAACCGGCGGCGGTCATTTTGTGACGAACACGACTTTGGCGGCGCTGCAGGAGGGCAAGCTGCGCCACTGTGGGAGTGTTAAGAGCCCGGTTCAAGTTGCTGCCAATCAAAGCTGTTCCTCATTCCCTTCAAATGTGGCAACTACTACTGACAATCATGAAAACATTTTGTGCACACATATATATACATATATATATATATATATATATATATATATATATATAATATATATATATATATATATATATATATATACATATATACATATATATATATATTATATATATACGTATATATTATATATATATATGCATGCATGTCTACAGCTGTAGTTAACGTATCGTCCATTACCACTGCATCCTCCCGTATTTGTCTAATTAGCATTATATCATAGTTGTCCCTCAGAGGCCCTCCCTATTGCATTTAATTGAATTACCCCATAATGAAAACTGGCTCTATTGAGATCAATTTGAATTATTTAACAGCGGCCAATTTGAGCGAGAGAGGGCGGCGGCGTGAATTATGCATGGCTGGGCCTTTTTCAATTCATCACCTCTTCCTTTTGTTCAAGGTGCAATTTATTAAGTGCATCCGCATCTGCCGACGTCGATGGCGCTGGAGATACGCCAAGGCCCAGGGGTGAGTGGGAAGTGCACGCCAAAAGTGCCCATGAGTCATCGGACACCGTGAATTGTATTGATTCATTATTCACTTCGCCCTCCTACCAAAATGTCACAAACGAATGCTGGATTTTATAGAAACACCGAAAGAAATCCGATTGAAGCCGATAATGACGTTCCGACGTTTCGGTATCTCCGTCTTACCCTCGTCTGTCTTGTGTGTCTCATCGACGACGTTAGCTAGCAGTTGTACGGGGGTACAATTCGACAGTCAAAGCAGAGCAGTCAGGTGAAAAGAATGTCATTGCAGTCCCGATTAATAATTCACGGCAAGTGCGGGGATTGCGCCGGGCAGGGTTTCAGCAGGGGGTGTCATTTTGTAAATTGCATAGTCATCGCGCAATAGGGCTCCCTGCGATTCTACTAAAATAGTGCTGATGTAAAAAGGAGCAAAAGGGCGAGATGTTGTGCGGTTATCATTGCGAATGTCCACTCCGGGCGCCGCCATTTTGCCCCGTGCCGCCCCCCTATACCCTTGACGGAAACTGCCGTCAAAGTGCTGCGATCGTCGTGTGATCAAAGTTGGCTAACGGCTAAATGTTTTAGCATATCCATTGACTTCCTGCTGTACGTCCCGTAAAATAAAGAACCAAATTCTTGTTTGCATTACAATTTCACAGCGGAAAGTTCCGTCTTTTGACAGAAAACAACACGTTCCATTGTGGCGCTCTTCAAGGTGCCTTTAGCCCAGGTGCAGCTAATGAATAAACCCCTCAATTACTACTCCCCCCCCCCCATCCCACCCCCAGTAAGTCCCATTCAATGAGCTCTTCCAATTGCGGTGGGCCGGCATGACCTGTTCCGTGCTCTATTCTTCCACATTGTTTCCCAGGCAACTGCAAGTTTTTTTTTTTTTCGTTTTTTTTTTCTGACCTACAAAAAGTTGCTACTCCTGTAACCGAATCCCGGTTAGTCGGCGAGGCACTTGTTTCCATGGCAGAGGCTCGCTGTGCTATTTATATCCTCTCGCTCTCTAACTGGCACTGAGCGTTGATTAATGGAGGAGAAAGTCTCACTGGCTCTCCGATAAATAGAAAAAAAAAGGCCGGAGACGATGCGCCTTTTGAGAGCGGACAAACTCCGGTCACAAAAAAAAAAAAAACGTCATGTTCGTGTTAGCGCCGTGAATCTATGAATGGAATTTTTTTGTTTTTTTTGTTTTTGTTTTTTTCTTTTTTTGCCAAGCAAAGACGCGCTGAGCTTCTGGCGCTCGGTAAACTGTACGCATAATTTTCCCCTCACAGCGGGAGCCCTAAACAAAGTGTCCATCGGCGAATTCGTCGCGTGAAAGGATGTCAGCAGTTCCCATTTTCGCCGATTTTTAAAATGTACCAAACACCACTTTAACCCTTTCATGCACCTTGTAACCTGATAACATCATAAGCTGTCTGCTGTCGTAACCGCCTGTACCCGAGAGGGTTAAATGTCTTGAATTATGATTTTTTTTTTTCGCCTTCTTTTCGACCGTCGTGGTTTGTAATTTTTCATCATCGCGTCTCGGCATCACTTAACTGTCGTACATGTGATCGGAATGATCCTTTCACACTTTCGGTGACATATGTCGAAGCAAACTCTGACCTCTTTGTGTTTTGCGTCGTTAGCCTAGCGGACCGCGGCTCGGCTCGGCTCTGGCCCGACGCGAGTGGCTTCCATCAGGCCAATTCAAACAGACGTTTGACCCCAGACATTTGCCTAATGTGTTTTTGTTGTGTGGACTCCCCGGCTTCGCAAACGTCTCCGTGGCCTCAACTACTGCGGGGGGGTGGTTTGCCGGTGACTCGCGTTTGCTTTGAGACGCCCCCAAGGAGTCTGATGCGGAAAGGGCCAGACTCTGTACACACGGCGGCAGCCGGAGGTGGGGGAGCCCTGAAAGCTCGTCTGACCCCAACTGCTCAAAGCGAGGCAGCTGTGTGCGGACGAGACCGCGGGCGGGGAGTGGCGCATTGCTGGACGTCCCGGGTGCACAAATCAGGACCCTGGCCTCCCGACAGTTGGGCCCGGCCGGCCCCCTCGACAAATGCTGCCACGAGACGGGTGTTGACAATTTATTACCAAAACCTATTGGTATTTAGGGTGCAGCTGATTCCGTTTTAGTGGGCATTCCCCACTCGACGCTAGCGCCAGTTCACCCGGAGAAGTTGTTAGGCGTTGTAATATTTGCTGAGCTCAGCAAGACGTCCCCCGGCGTCCAGGCAAAGTTTCGTGTTCACACTGTTTTTCTTTCTTAAGATTGCACCGGGGACACAAAGCTTCCTCCAACAATGAATTCCACGGGTGTTTTTTTATTTTTACGTAGCGCACCCCCTGGCCCCTGTTGCACATCCTTAAAAATGTTTTTGAGCCTTAGCAATGCACAGAGCATTCTATTGTTTGAATTGTAAAAATGCCACTTAGTTGGAGAAGATTTTGTCCTTCAAACTTGGCTCTGAAGCCCAATGCTTCAGAACCCATTAAATGGCGCTTCACGAAGCATATTGCAAAAGCAGCCGGAGAGTTTTTAGACAAAGAAGTGGAATGGCCGAGTCAATCAGCTGACCTGGAGAGATTTCCGACTACGAAAGCCACGCTGATTCCCCGCATGGCATTTGTCACATAACTTTCAACAAATACCGTATTCTGCGTACTATAAGGCGCTTCGCAGTACAAGGGGCACCTTCAATAAACGGCCTATTTTAAAACAGTTTTCATATACCGGGCGCACCGCATTATAAGGCACATAGAAGCCATCATAGTGGCTGCAGTTGCGCTATGCATCCACTAGATGGAGCTACCCTAAAGGGAATACAACACAATACAAGACAGCTTTATATAGCGAGCGCTTTCACAACCGCTACAGCTATAACAAAGCGCATTTATGGAACGTTTAAAATACTACGTCCAAGAAATCGGAATATTGATCATGTATAAGGCGCATCGGATTATAACACAGCCTTTGAGAAAATGTTTTTAGTGCTCCTTATAGTGTGGAAAATACGGTACTCTGTTTATCTATTCCGACATTTGGAAGAATAAAATACTGATCACCGATTGATCGGACGATTAATTTAAAAACGATGTCATGAATAAAGTCATACTTACAACAATCAAGATCTAAATTACAGGAAGAACATTTTACAATATTTTGTCGGATTGTGATTTGTTTAACTTTACAGAAAAGTCAGCAAGAATCTGACGCTTTTTTTGGGGGGGGTCATTAATTTTATCTGATAGTGTAATGTGTTAAAATTGTTTTAATTCAGGCTGATTTTTAGTTTCCTCACAGTTCTGCGCCTCCAGATTGGCAAATCGTGTTTTCAATTTGACTTTTTTGGGGGGTTTTCTCGCCATTTAGACCCCTTTTAGTTCATTTGTGTACGTTGCGTACATAACACATGTCCCATTGATGGCTCATTGGGAGTAATAGCTCTCCACAGTGTGCTTGTTTAGCCTTCAGAGAGCCGTCGGAGAGCAATAAACTATCTGTCGAAGATCCTTCCCCGAGTGCGGCTCATCGGCCGTAAAGTACAATCTGTAGTCTCATCAGTGATAAATGTGTCATCTACGGCTCAACACTGTTCCGGAAGGTACGAATCAAAACATCATCTGCTTGTTGTGTTTGGAAGTTAAATTGTCGGGATCAATTTTCTGGGTTTTTTTTTTTTTCCATGTCGGGATGAAGTGTTTCAATTTTAATCGCTGCCAATTGAGCCGCGTGACGCTTGCGTTTTTCGGGTTGGCCACTTAAAGCACTTGACTTCGAAATTACCTGCGGGGGATCTGTCTGCACTCTCGGGATTCTTCTTTCTGTGCTTCGTGACAGCTTATCAAATCAAAGATCATCCGTGGACTCTTACGACGGCTCGGAAGGCAACAGACTGAAATCAAGAGTGTGTATCGGGTTCAAAATGGACCCGCCTTCACCCTGCTTGGAAGTCAACGTATCCATTGGAAATGGTTCACTTCACGTATTTGTGCACTTAAAAAATACAGAACACTCATTTTTTTTAAACATTTTTGGTTAGCTAACCTTTTCAGGGACAGCTACAGTGGACAGCTAATCATGTTATCGGATTTCAGGGTGCATGAAAGGGTTAAACATGCCAAGGTTAAATTGAGCTAAGGCCATGATTGCTATTTCTGGAAAAAAAAAAGAATTTGCTCATTCAATTTTTAAACTTTACACCGTATCAGTATGACCGTCGATTTCTTGGTCGGGGCCGTCCAAACAGAGAGCAGTAGCCGTCAAGAGCGGCCGACGACTTCGCACCGGTCTTGAATTTCCCTTTGTCATCAGTGCCGCTTTACTGAACCAAGGACGTGTCACTCCGTATCCAGCTTTTATTTTCGTTCGGAAGCGGCCCCGAGAATATCCCGGGCCTTGCATTTACTGAGCGTTGCAGACAAATTGCCAGTCCTGTGACTTTTTCTGCCAAAGCGAAGAGCTTGCGCTTTCGCCTTTAACCAGGTAATGTCTCTGTAAATATATCACCGTTGTTGTTCCATCCAGACTTGTCCGGAGTTCAGATTTCGCTTCCCGGTGTGGGACGGCAAAATCATACCCCAAAAAAAAAAGAAAAAAAAAAAGTTGATGTGTGTGACACTGAGCAAACAAATTTGTGGCATATACATAAGAAAACATTGCAACCGTGTCAGCGGGAATGGAGTGTTCAGGTTCCGCTTGATCCACACCATTTTCGATCTGCGTGTCACGCCGTTTTGTTTTTTTTTTAAACCTCATTTGCACAATTTATGTAAACACTGTCAAGGCGAGTCAGCTCCAACACGACCGCGTGCACGTTTTTATTTGGGGTGGTGGTGCGGTGGGGATGTGGGAGGCGGGGTGACACGCAAATACAAATATATATATTTTTTTAGCGTATAAAAATATTGACTAGTTTGATGGACTTATTTTTCAAATAATTGACAAGTATGGAATCAAGAACGAATCAGCGGCAAATATTTTCAATTGTTCATTTGGCAGATTTGATTTTGTTTCACATCCACTGGGGAAATACTATTCTTATCCATAGCGGACTTAATTGTGTCGTGTCAATCTGCATATCGCCAGAATGAAGGTGCAACAAAATGGAACACACACAACCTGTCAAAGAGACTTAGAAGAAAAAAAAAAGTCAGAAAAATGATACAGAACGGGAGTGCGCCGGGTCGCCTTTCAGACGCGGATTTATGCGGAAAAAGAAAAGAAAAATGTAAAAAAAATGTTTTGTTTTTTTTAAAAGGGGAAAAAAACCCTCTTCATCTTGTCATTAAAAATATATCCCCTCATCCAAATAAAGCCATCACCTTGAATCGAAATAGAAGCAAACAACAGCTTTTTTTTCCCCAGACTGTACAATACGCTAGCAAGAACGGAAAATCACTCAAATGAGTGGCCGGTACTCAGGACGTAATAAACAGTTAGGCCTAAGTACAGCGCAAAGCCTAAAATAATTCTTCCACCGAACCGCCGCTGGAAGACGGGAGAGTGTAAAAGCAGCACCTCATTTGGCCGCTGTGCCGCTTGGTTACTTGAGAGCTCCCATCAGTCAATTGAGTTAGCGAGAGCCTGTTCGTCGGAGCGCAATAAACGCCCAACTGGCCCCACGGAAACCCGAGCCTATGGATTCACCTGCGGGATGCCGAGACAGATGCAGAGGGGATTGGCTGCATCCTTCGCGGATCTAACTCATTTTCTTTCTTTAGTTCCTTGTTGACTGAGATTGTTCATGCAGATTCGTAAAACACCCCAAAAAATAGTTTTTTTTTGGTTTTACCAGATAGTTGGTGGCTCCGACGATGATCCAAATCGATCATCCGATGGTGTGAGGCGTGCTTCCTCAAAGACCTGCTGTCCCCAAAGATCATCCAACGCAATCTGTCCTGTTGCGTGAAGCGTGTTGCCATATTCACTTTCCTCTTCACGATCTGTTCAGAAATCAATCCAACAAGCAGAGAATGATCAAAATGAATATTGTTCACTTGATTCAGTGACTGTCCTCTGAATTCATTTTTTTCCTTTGAATTTCCTTTGAATTCGTTTGTTTTACGACAAGGAGAAGAGATCTTTACGCATGCTAACGGCTAGTGTAGCGTCTCCCCTCGCATGCTAACAGCTAGCCTAGCTTCTTCCTCGAGCGACAATGTTTCCTGGAAGTCTCGCAGCTCAGTCCGAGTCAGGTTCGATCTTCTGTTACATCGTTAGTGTTTAAATGCCATCATCACCCGTAAGCCGGGGGGGGGGGGGGGGGGGTGGGGGGA
>CAAKHF010008517.1:0-11060 GCA_901007745.1 Hippocampus kuda
ATGCAGGCAGCCATAAAACTGGGGGGAGGTCTTCATAAAATACATGCGTGCCAAATATGGGCTACCGGCTTGTGACAGACTTTAAAAAAAAAACTTGTATGCTTGGATGAGTTTGTTTTGGAACCCCACCAAAAGGTATTTGCGATGAATACATACATGCAAATATTCTTGCCCAAAGATGGCTTGGATAGGTTCCAGCATGCCCGCGACCCTTGTCAGGATAAGCGGATTAGAAAATGCATGGATGGATGGATGAATGGATGGATATTTCACATTCTGTCATGGTTCATTTAACATTATTTTAGCATAAGCCTAACCTGTAAGAGCAAAACATTTATGTATAGTAAATTGGGTGTTGATTATTGTGATCCATATTAACTTATTGCTTGTGTTGGCTAAAAAAAAAAAATACATTGCAAGAGGACCTTGAGAAAAATAAACACATTAAATCGCAATCACACATTTCAAGAAAAAAAATGGCACTTAGATGTTTTTTTTTTTCAAATTCGTTCAGCCCCACTGTTATTTTCACTATTTTTCCCCATAAAAACAATCTCATGGTTTATCTGTAGGCTACCAAAAGACATCATGAGTTTAAATGAACTGGCATAATGCAAGTTTAAGGACGCGTGTGCTATGAGAATAGTACAAAAGAGTCCAATTTGATGAAGGATTGAAGTGTAAACGTGCTAAGTAGTCAGCGGGGCACTTAAGGGTCAAGCACTGTGGCCGCCACCATTCAACGGTTCTCGGCCCCGGTCATCCGGAATGTTGCAACTTGTGCCGGCAGAGGTGCCGACTTCGCCGTGGGGCCCAACCTCCTTGTGGGGGTTGATTGTCAACTCAGCGGAGCTGCACGAAAGGCAGAGAAGGGCACAGCAGTCCTCGAAGCCCTGGCTCATGCTGGACATGAAAAGCCGACGACACGGGTGGCAGGACTGGTAAAAGACCAGCATGAAAAAAATGCAGGCCCCATAGGCCCCCAGTAGCTCCAGCATCAGTAGCGGCGCCGACATGAACTCATAAAAGTCCGTCCTGTAGATGTACCAGATCAGCAGCAGCGAGGCGTTTTCGATGAAACGCACCATGTAGTACACCACCATGCGGTACCAGTTCTGGGACTTGTTGATCAGGTCGGGGTCGCTGAGCTTCACCTGCACGGCCGACCAGCAGAACATGTTGATGCCGGCGTACAGGAAGGTGAGCATACACAGCACGACGGCGGTGCCCACGTGCGTCAGAGTCTTCTCGATGTGCTGCGGGAAGGGCGAATGGCTCCTCCAGAACAGGATCCACGGGTAGAAGAAGAAGGCGAGGAAGTTGACCACAACCACGGGAAGCACCCAGACTTTCAAGACCGAGCTGAACAGAACCAGCACCACCACACGGCTGGCGATCTCGCAGCTGCGCCACATGAAGATGCACAGGTAGGCCGAGGGACTCATGGACACTTGGTATTCATCGTATTTGATCTTGATGGCCAGGATGTTGCAGCGGAGGGCGCCGTACACGATGGACAGCAAGGAGATCACCATCAAAGTGCCTGGACAAAAACACAAATCCAGCGAGATACACCTTGAAATTCATCCTCGATCATCTCGTTTGCCGGCGACTCGGACCCCAACCGCGTCCACCCCATCCGTCTCACCTCTTCCGACAGACACGCCTCGCTGCAGCACACAGATGTAGAGCTGCAGGGTGAGCTGCGGGGCCGAGCCCAGGAAGGCTTGCATGACGGCGGTGCGCGCGAAGGCCGCCCGGTGCGTCACCAACTTGCCCTCGGCCTGGCCCACCTGGCGCTCCACCTCCTCTGGCTCGCCCCGGCGGGGCATCTGCTTCTTCCTGGTGATACTGACATAGGATTCCTCAACGCGGCCCACGCTGCCGTAGGTCCAGAATGCCTCCAAACACCTTTTGAGAGACAAAGGTCAAAGGAACATCAAATCCCACGTCTGATGGGAGTACTTGGACCGTAACGGGATTCCGAAAAAATGTTGTCAGTATAACCAGTAATCCTCCTCAAAAGAACAAAAAAATAGTCATCCAATCAACATAAGTGCCTTTTAAAGAATTAACTCATTCACTCCCAAAGACGTTTTTAAACGTCTTTTCAGACTTGGTCTAGAATTGGCTGGTACTGAATGAGTTAATGACGCAAATCAGAAAAAAAGAGAAAATGTGCTCCAGCCCCAATCAATATATTGACTGGGGCTTCAAGAATCAATACATCAATCAAACCGGACCAAGGACTTCAGCGAAACAGCAAAAAAAGTAACGATAAGAAGAGAAGCAAACGTCAGGATGGCCGAGCGGTCTAAGGCCGGGTCGCAGTCTCCTCTTGGAGCCGTGACAGGAGCCTTTTGACCAAAATAAGTTCGATCAAGTGTTTATCAATGTAGCCAGCAATCCAATCAGCAAAAGAGCCTTTTCAAGATTCAATGACGCAAGTCACCAACCAAAGAAAAAAACAACAAAGCAATCATCCATCCATCCATCCATTTTCGGAACCACTTGATCCTTACTAGGGTCGCGGGGGTTGCTGGAGCGGATCCCAGCCGTCTTCGGGCAGTAGGCGGGGGACACCCTGAACCGGTTGCCAGCCAATCGCAGGGCACACAGAGACAAACAACCATGCACGCTCACACTCACACCTAGGGACAATTTAGAGTGTTCAATCCGCCTGCCATGCATGTTTTTGGAATGTGGGAGAAAACCGGAGCACCCGGAGGAAACCCACGCAGGCCCGGGGAGAACATGCAAACTCCACACAGGGAGGCCGGAGCTGGAATCGAACCCGGTACCTCTGCACTGTGAAGTCGACGTGCTAACCACTGGACTCCCGGGCCGCCCCCACAAAGCAATCAACAAATGTAAAAAAGAACAAATATCAATGTTGGTCAACCAGGGACTTGACCGAAGATAAAAAAGCAACAATATAACAAACAAGTGACCAGCAGGTCAGGATGGCCGAGCGGTCTAAGGCGCTGCGTTCAGGTCGCAGTCTCCCCTGGAGGCGTGGGTTCGAATCCCACTTCTGACAGCAAACTTTTGAACGTAAGTTTGATAAAATGTTTGTCAATGTCAGCAGCAATCCAATCAGCAAAAGAGACATTTCAAGATTCAAATAGGCGGGTAGGAAATTTTGCACTCCACTTTCACTTCATTGTTCAGAAATATTTTTACTGACCGGAAATAATGTCTCTTTCTGTTCAACCAGATATGCCTGGGACGTACAGTGACAAGCAGTCCAACGAAATGCTCTTCCACGTATCAACCTTTTTGTGCCATTTTTGTTTTGTGGTGTGCCTTTTTTTTAATCTCTAATGTAAACTTTGTGCCTTGGCTCAATAAAGGTTGAGAAACACTTAGTGTGTACCATTCCGCGTGTATATCAACAGCAGTCATACATGCATTCCAGAAGTAGTTTTTTTTTTTTTTGTCTCAGATAAGGGGAAATGCGTCTGCTCGCTTCCCTTCTCAGCTCATGTTGTCAGAAGATAAGGAGGCCAACGGTGTCACACGCTATTCTTAGAACTGCTCTTCGCTCGGGAAGCATGCAATCCCCCTTGCCGGTGTACTTGTGTACACTCGAGGAGGAAAAGGAAAGAACGGGATCAGATCGTCTCGCGCGTATGAAATGTATACATAAAAAAGACACAAGTGGTCAAAGTGCACATTTTTTTCCATTTAGTCGCAACATATCTGTGCACGCAATATGTTTCGGAAGGCTTTATCAAGCGAGGATTAGAATCATTCCCAATTTGGGAGGCAGATGGCCAGAAGTAATACTTTTGTGCACAGCTGTTGCGCACTAAGTGATGTGCAGTTAAGATTTCCCCATCAGTGGGGAAATCATGAATAAAGAAGCTTTGCACAGATGTAGTGTTCTCTCAGATTGTACACTTTTAAAAAATGCAACAAAAAAAAAAGTATTCAGAAATACTGTATATGATTTCCATCCCTTTTCTCCTAGCCTTGAAGGAACAAAAATTCATTCAATTCATGCATTTAAAATAATAATATCATTTAACGTTTTGTTTTTAAAATGCTAAATAACCCATGCATCCATTCTGTGTACCACTTATCCTTTGGACAGCCTGCGGGTGTGCCAGAGTTCATCCGGGCAGATTTTGGCCAAGAGCAAATGGCTCTCCGTTTCAAAAAGGCTGATGACCCCTGATTTAAAATCTTGAATTATAATTTACCATGCAAGTGTTTGGTAGACGGGAGGAAAGTAGAAAGCAGAAAACCCAGAATGGCACAGAGAGAACAAGCCAAGTCCACACACGGAGGTCAGAGCCCGGATTTGAAGCCATGACCTCAGAATTCTGAAGTAGATGTGCTAAAGCAGTCAACCACTGTGCTGCCCACTAGCAAAACAAATTACAAAAACTGTAATCCAGTTTTTCCAAACATAGAGCAGCCATCTTGCGTTGCCACTGCTACTGACAACTTGTTATATTTTCACTGATAACAGTGTTATCGCTGCCCGATCTTTAAGGACCAACTTCACTGTTTGCTTCGATCATTCGTGACAGAGGTTAGGTTTACATTTCACAGCAATTTGTTTTTCTGATGGATTTCATTTTCATGTCATCGCTCATGGTTCTGACAACATGATGCAGACAAATCTTTCAGTAGCACTCGGAAATTTACCTTCAAAGAGAAAAATTATAATTACATTCTCATCGATGAAATATACATGTCGTTCTTCTCACGGTCTTATTGGACAGAAAATAAGGTGGTATTTGTGCTCACGATTTTTCACATACTCATGTTTGTTGCACAAACCTAATGCCATATTTAACTGTAGATATGCAGCCTGAAGTGTACATGTGTGTTGAAAGGGGTCAGGGGGGAGGCATTATAGATATGGCGGGATTCCTGCCCCTTCCAGCCCCCCTTCAGTGCGCCCATGGCTCGTGGACCCAATGGGTAGCAGCAACGAGAGCATGGAAAACACGCCAATGAGTGAGTATTGATCAGCTGGCTACAGCAAACAAATCAGTGCATGAGCAAATGGAAAGGACCGCATGCACGCGGGCGCTAACGTGCACGCATGCTCCTTGTGTGTGTTTTAATCACAGAAGCAAATAAACCAAACCACCGACCTGACGATGGGTCCGAATTGCAGCATGTGCAGGAGCAAGATGAACGGCCGGTCCCTGCCAAGGTCCCGGTGGAAAAAGATGAGGGCTAGCTGCACCAGCATTGACGGCACCAGCGAGAAGAGCAAGGTGAGCTGCTGCCAGACCTTGTCCCCCGCCGAATGGTACGTTGAGCTCAGGTAGAGCGCCGCAGTGGTCTCGGCCGTGAATAAGGACACCGACAAAAAGATGGAGAAGGGCAGTCGCATCCTCGCTCACACCGCCATGGAGGAGGCAAGCCGGTGGACGCGCGTCCGTTCGGCGTCGGCGGCTCGGATGGCGCCCTGATGTGGAGCACCGCGCAACCTACCGCAGACCATCCGCGCCGTCACCGCCGCCAGAGATGTTTTCACTCGCCCGGATGTAATTCTGACAGCGGCCGCCTCGCGGATAGAGGGCGCTATCGTGCGAGGTACAACGCGTCGATTATCGGGTCGTTGCGGCGTCACACGGCACTGCCGGGACAGACAAGTCGCGTTCAATTCGAAGCTCTTTGTGACGTGCGCCATCCGAAGAAGATCACAAGACACGAATTCTCATGAAAGAAGCTGTCGTTTGGATGTTTTCAAACTCTGGTGGTTGCGCACAAATATCCGGGTTACGCACGGTGGGAGTGTCAGAAGTCTGGACGAGATAATCTGCCAACAAGTGCGCAAACTCCTCGTGTAAAACAAAACAAAACATAAGCGCGAACAGAAAATATGGCCCAAGATCTACAGGAAATTTGGTTGACTTTTAAGACATATTTTACGAACGCATTTTGCTTCAATGCCAAATTGTTGTTCGAGTCCACTGAAATCCAGTCCTGGCTGTGAAACTGTCAACATTGTCTAGTCAGTATAAAATCAGCACAGCCACAGGCAAAGTGGCATTTTAAAAATGTGACCTAATTTTCACAAATACAGTATATTGTGATGCTAGGTTGTATTTCCGTTCAAACTATGTGCAGTCAACCGTCTAACGCACAAGCTCACCAACATCGATGAAGCTCTTTAGAAAAAATAGGTGGATGGATAATCAAATCATCAGATATTAAAGTTAGTATGCAATTAATTGATAGTATTGTACAAAATTGGGAAGAGAGGAAAAACGAACAAAATATTTTATAATAATTATCGACAGGGTTGAATGATACTGGTCAACACTTGACAAAATTTCTGAATCAGAGAGTAAACTTAACCAGATTTTTTTTTTTTTTTTTTTTTTTTTGCTGCTGATTCTGAATATTCTCTTAGGTTCAGCAACAGGTAAAAAAATATTCTGAAACAGCTAAAAATTGCAACACATGGTACAATCCACTGTGCAAGCTTTATAGGTCAAACTTAACAAAAAAATAAAAACTTGTCAAATTGGCATAAAAATGTGTAAAACACATACAACCACCTTTCATCAATATTTGATGTTGATCGGCGTAATAAATTTAAGACAGATAATGACTGTCTTTATGAAGTATTAAATTCATGATCGATGAACAGTTGTTTGGAACCCAATGCAACTTCTGTGTCACACTGAAGGCTTAAATAAGTGAAAAAAACACACACAGAAAAAAATATATGACCCATTTAATAAAGACTGAACATGCATTTCCAGCCTAACACTTGATCAACAGAATTTCCACTTCTGTTGTGGGTTACATGTGCAAAACACATACAGACACTCCAAACAGGCACAGTTAGCATCAGAACACTTTTGGTTTCCTGAATTCGCAGGGATTTTTTATTTTCCTTTTTTAAACCAAATGTAATCCGTCACTTGTGTGAAGCATCTCCACAGTTGACTAGACCTGCACAATCGAATGAGATCCAACACAAGAGCTGTTATAAACAATCTGAAGAAGAAATATGTTTCTACTACACTTGAAAAACAAATACCGTCTTGATTCTCGCACTTTAAGACAATATCACCATGTATTCAATCTCCTCGTGGGTTTTGTCCTTCACTCAAAGACACAGAAGAGCGGGAATTCGGCCTGCTCGGGTTGAAGCAGGTCCACCAGGAAGCAGACGGTCCCAGACAGGCCTTCGAAGAGGCTGTACACGCTGGTGACTGAGCGCGAGCCTGCCTTGAACTCTTCCGTGAACAGGAACTCTGCAAACCTTTGCGGAGGGAAAGCCAAAGGTTGAAAAAGAATGTTGCAATGGAGAGAGAGCAACCTGCGGATGTGAATGCTTCATAAATCAATGACTTGACCGAAAGACCAGAAAGATGAAAGAGCACTATAAGTAGGTCAGGATGGCCGAGCGGTCTAAGGCGCTGCGTTCAGGTCGCAGTCTCCACTGGAGGCGTGGGTTCGAATCCCACTTCTGACATAAAACTCTTATGTTATGGCCATCGTGGGTTTGATAAAAGGTTTTGTCAATCGATCAACGAATATCTTCAAGAACTGCATTTCTCCTTGTGAAAGCAAATTAACAGTAGCGCTCTGGTATTGGATGTCGTTGATGTTGTGTGCAATGGGATTCTTGCCTCTGAGCTCGGTAGATATATTTGGAGTTGCCAGTCAGGCGGTAGAGCAACAGGAAGACGTAAGCGCTGCCGGCTACACCGTGGCAGATGCCGGGACCTTTCTTCAGCAGACCTTTCTGCCATACCAGCTCCCCGCTGCGGATGCACGTGTCCAAATATTGTGGCTTCTTGTTAATCAAGTAGGCCTTAGCAAAAAGAAAGGCCACACCTGCGGATTAAACAGACGCATTCAATATCATTTCAGGAGGCATTGGCGAGCAAGGATTTGCAGACACGTCTCCTACAACGTTAGCAAGAATTTGTTACAGCTGAGAATCTGAATCAAGGTTTCGATAATACGTTGAAATTTTTTTTTTTTTTGACTTTTGACTTTTACAGTCCACCTTTGATTGTGGACTGATTTGATTTGATTTGATTTTGATTTTAATTAGTCCATAGATGTTGGCCATTCCCTTCATTTGCTGTGCTGTGTAACTTGGTGGAAAGATCTGATTCTGGATTGAAGTGTAAGAGTACCCGGAGCTCCGTGACACCAGTGGACCAGCTCGTTCTCACGCTCCATCACGGCGCCCAGCTCGGCAGGCCAGTTGCAGTTCTGCTCCTGGTTCATGAGGAAATCGACGCTCTGCCACACCAGGTCCTTGTCGGCGCCGCTCAGCAGGTCATGGTAGCTCAGCAACATCTGCAGTACCGACGACAAGCCGTGGGCTGCGCCTAGCGAGAGGTGGGAGTGGGGGGTGGAGGGGGGAGGGTTGTGGCAAACATGCAAAACCCAACCAAAAGCAAAGCATGCAGGATCGTCCCATGCTGAGCACACGCGCACACAACCTGCAGCACGCAAGCATATTCACAAAGGACTACTGAAAGACGGGGTCATTGTCACAAAGTATACTGGACACCCAGATGGGATGACATTTTTTATTTTTATAGTATTTATTGTCTTTTTGGATCCTACAGTACACTGGAACTAGATGGAACAATGGGTTAAACCTAAAGATGTACTTTGTGAGCAAGCTCCTGTCTATATTGTTTTGGGTTTTTTTTTTGTACTCTCTGTGTGTTATTTATTTTGTTTATCATTATTGTACAGAACTGCAGTTAAAAGCTACATTTACACTACGTTCTCGGCAGGCGTTTCGGGGCACAGGCAACTTAGGGTGGTCGTGAGATGACAGGATGTGTAAACGTGACGAACCGCATTTTGTGTGGATGCCTGATGAGATTTTTCAACTTTCACAACTTCGCTGGCATTGTGGTTGGTAGTTTCAAAGATACTGAACGATATATCGTATTTCCACAAAGCTTTGATTTTCATATGCTGAGGATTATGAGGGTGTGTTTATTGAGTAGAAGATTATAAAAAGTAGCCCTTTGTACTTTTGCAAATCGGAGACGATCGCGGATGATTCTGCACAACCTTTCAACACGCACTTTCAACTCAACGAGTGTCGGCAGTAGAGGTTGATTGTGAGGTGCAGAATCATTCACGAAAGATGTTCATTTTCCTTCCTCATTCACTTTGAAAACATGCAGGGAAAACACAGCTCTTAAAAAAAAACAAAAAACGGTGGAAGATATCTGTCTGTGAATTCCCATCAGATTTTTTTTTCTCCATGAAATCCAATCCAAGATCCATTTTGGAATATACATGCAGCAGGATCACAACCACATCCAGGTCCAAAATCATTATCCTGGGTTAAAAGATGTCATTAGTGTGTCAGGTGTTGTTCAGACCTCATGCAAGTATGGCTTACTATGAACTGTGTGTAGGTGTGATAGTTACTGAGGCGCTCGGGTGTCGTCATCTGATGCAAATCAAGGAAAGGACAGTTAGCTTCACACATGTTGATCTCGCTCCATTAACTCATTGCGGTGAGAGAGAAATTCCAGACACAAAGCCGACACAGTCAATTGCATTGCATGGATCCCTTAATTTTGTTTTTTGTTTTTTTTTCACTTCTTATTATCAGTTTTAGATAAAGGAACATACTAAACAAATGAAGATGCAGCCAACTCAACTCAATTCAACATATACAATAAATACATTTGAGTTGAGTTGAGTTGAGTTGAGTTGAGTTGAGCGAAATGAGGAGCGATCACACTGTAACCAGTGGATCACACTGGTTGCAGTGTGATCGCTCCTCATTTTGTCACAGCTGGATGGTGTACAAACACCCGGGATGCATGCAGAGAACACGAGAGCGAGATACGACGAGAGGCACGATTACGAGGCAAGTTGGTCATTATATTTGTAGTCTAATCGCTATGAAAAATATTATGAAACAGTATTGGTTATTCTATAATTTACTGGTTGTAGCATGGTAACTTTAGGAATAAAACATTCGTCACAAGGTGTAGTAATGCTAATGTTAACTGTTGGTAGAACTAATAAGATAAGATAAGAAAACATTTATTAGTCTCGCAATGGATGGCGTGTGTTAAATTCTTTCGTCAAATTGATAGTAGATTACACATGCATCGTCTTGAGAAGAGGATGTCAAGCCACATCAATACTTACCTGTATTAATGATTACCAGGAAATTAATCTTTGCAGTGTGAGATTGGAAAAAATACTCTGATGATGCCACATGAGTACACCAGTTTTTGATCCATTTATTGATTATTTATGATTTTCTTTTTAATAAACCTGGAGTACACAGCTGCTGATGTAATGTTCATTGTTAACGCATAGTTTTCAAACATTTACCCTTGAAACATTATACTTTTGAGTTTCAGAATTCTTGATTATGAATATCAGTCAAAATAGAAAAATGGGTTACCATGATGAACGTTTACAGAACCCAACATTAGTTACCGTGGTTTCCCATTGGGTCACCCGATGGAACCAAAAAACGGTTACCATGAATTTCCGAAATCCTCAGGCCTGCTACTGAATTATTTAAATTTTTGCAGCATTTGTTTATAATTGTATGTATATGTTGTTGTTTGTGTTATTATCATATGCAACTGAATAAGTAGACCATTTCAGAATTCGAAATTTGGGACTCTCCAAATGCATAATGGGACTCATACTTTTCTGATCAGCGAGTCCCTGGGACTCGCTGCCGGTAAACTGTAAAATTATCACTGCAGAGATTACCGCTTTTTTTGCACTCAGTGATTGACTTCTACGCAAAGTCATTTCTCAACTTGTCTTCCGTGCCATGTCATGCCTGTTGAGTGTTGATTTACTTCATATTAAGAAACTACTGCACTAAAACATTAATTCATAAATGTATATCATAGAGGCGGCCCGGTAGTCCAGTGGTTAGCACGTCGACTTCACAGTGCAGAGGTACCGGGTTCAATTCCAGCTCCGGCCTCCCTGTGTGGAGTTTGCATGTTCTCCCCGGGCCTGTGTGGGTTTTCTCCGGGTGCTCCGGTTTCCTCCCACTTTCCAAAAACATGCATGGCAAGCTGTTTGAACACACTAAATTGTCTCTAGTT
>CAAKHF010008519.1:0-14041 GCA_901007745.1 Hippocampus kuda
CCCGTTGGCCCCCCCCCCCCCCCACCCGCCCTTCCTTAAAAGTGCGGCAGACATGCAGACAGTTCCTGCATAGAAACATTCTCCAAATCAGGCAGATAAAAGATTGACCTGGTGGTTAAATTTCACCCTTAATCGTTGAGCAGGCACTCCAGAGACCCGTACAAACAATTACATTTTCCATAATATGTCACTTTTTACTCTTCAAAATGTGCAGCTAATCAACAGGTGGTCAACCACACATTTTACAAGCTTGAACAGAAAACTGTCAGGGAGCCTCGACACAGACTTGATTGTGCAATTGTTTCTTATTTGCACACAAGCTTCTTTCGCGTTTACTTATGTAATCTCATTTGTGAATATAGTCTGTAGAGACGTTTTCCTTCTGTCTGACTTCATCAAAGTTGTTTGGTAATGAATCAGGACCTCGGGGATAATACAAGCGTATTTCCAATTACATCGTGAAGATAACGTCTCTTGCTAGCTGGGGTAACTTGAGGAAAAATGAATCTTGTGGAAATAAATAGAATTGACTTGTGGGACAACTTGATAATACGAATGTTCGTAAGCAGAAGAATAGTTTTGTTTTGGGTATTCCACCGAATGCGTGTTCATTTGGTCAAATTTAGAATGCTCTTGATTTCTTAGTCGGAAATAGTGGACATTTGATTTCGAAGTGGTATTTGGAAATCTGATTCAAATCATCAAGTGTAAAGACCAATTAACATGCACAGGGAGGTAAAGGCATGTGCTTGGGAGGCCGTGTGGTGTAAATGTTCCAGAATTCGTTGTTCGTATGGGTTTTTCTGCGAGTATGCTTCCACTTTTGATTTAGCCATATTGTACTGAGCAGCTAGCACAGCGACGCCAGCAGTACTTTCATCGCTACTCCGTCGCTATGCCTCTAATATGTCTCAATTTTCAAGATGGCCATCATCATTTACACCTTTGCCATGACCAGCACCTTCCTGCGGTAATGTTACAAAAAAAAGCTAAAGAAACTGTGGAGTTACAATAATTCTTTCGGTGTGCTTACTGAGCGGATATGGCTTCTGAGGTGTATTTTCTTGGTGATTTTATTTTTAATGGTTTTTGTAATAAAAAGCTGTCTTATGTTGTTTTTGCCAATAGGTGTGGATCGATGCAGCCACGCAGATATTTTACTCCCTTGGAGCAGGATTCGGGGTGCTCATTGCCTTTGCTAGCTACAACAAATTTGACAATAACTGTTACAGGTAAGCGACCTGTCCACCTACATACTTCCTAAAGATCTTAAAGGCTCTGGGTTAGAATTTCGGCTCTGGTCATCCTGTCTGGAGTTTGTTTGTTCCCCCTGAGCTGGTTTGAGTCTTCACCGGGTTCCTCGTCTTCCTCCCATATGCCCAAAACATGAACATTAGGTTGATTGACACCTCTTAAATTACCCAAAAGTGTGAATATGAGTGTCAGTGGGTGTTTGCCAAATGTGTCCTGTGATTGACTGGCGACCGACCTCTAACCCAATATCAACTCAATCTCAAAATAGCCTCGTAATTAGTCGCATTTCACATTCAATTTTAACCCCCTGGTTGAAATCTTGATTTGGATGGGGCGATCCTGTTCCCCCTGCACCTTCTAGTGCTGTGCCAATGCTGACTCCAGTTTACATTATCATGACGTCTGTGTAAGAAGCTAGAGGGAGCGACTTATTCAGCCCCGATTGTAAAATGAATGTGAAGTCGACTGCCCCTGTCAATTAGTACATCGGATCCATGCATGTGGCGCATGGAGGGGCCACATCACCAAACACAAATACACTCCTCCCCCACGTCGACAACTTGGCCGAGTGTTTCAGTACGCGCCACTTACCAGATGGAAATGCTGTTCGCTAAGCTGAAAATGTTCATCCAAAAAAAGTAAATGCAGCTCTGCATACCTTTGGGATTTGACATAGTGTTACAGTTGGAGTGCAGACGTCGCCGCCAAGCCATGGTCGGAAAAATCTGTTGTGTGTGTGTGTGTGGGGGGGGTATTATGAGACTATATGAGCTATTAACATTTGCATATGGTGTCAGGAGGGGAATTTCAGTCTTGAGAGACTGATTTTTGAGAAGTGGGATTGACGTTCTTTATATGTTTAAGCCTGTGTCGAATGGGACCGTCAGACAGTTGCAGCTCCTGGAGTCCAATGTTTGCTGTCAGCTGCCCGCCAAAACAGTTGACGAAGATAGAATTTTCCTTTTCCAAAATACACCACGGGGACGCTTGTGTAGGGACACCGAACCAATAGAACGAGAGGCGATTCAAGAGAAGAAACGTCAAAACAGAATTTTTCGATGACATCATTATGTTTACAGTGTAATTTGATATTGCAGATAAAAATGATATGGAGACTCGCTGGCCAAGTTTCAAGGGGGCTTACGAAATAAGTAAACACTATTCACACTCATATCAGCGACAGATGTTGTGAAGTGAGTAATGCAGGACAGCGTCATCTTTGGCGCGGGGGATTTGACTGACTTACAAATACGCTATCTCAGTGTTTCGAAAACACTCATGGCAGCGGCGACAGCTCCAAGATGTCGCCAGCGAGCTCTCGCCTGATCTTACAATAGAAGAAGAAGAAAAAAAGGTGATGCTCCAATCATCTCTGAGGTTTTCCGAGTGCGTTTGAGGCAAGAGCGTTGTGAAATTGCGCTTTGCTTTGAAACTGACTTAATAAACGCAACCGCAATGAAATCGCATCATTTCCTGTGTCACTCATGATGATCTCTCACTACACTAAACGGACTCACCCACTTATTAACAAACAATATTTACAATAATGTGTTATTTTTTTGTCTTTCCAGGGATGCTCTGTTGACCAGCACTGTGAACTGCGTCACCAGTTTCTTCTCAGGGTTTGCCATATTCTCCGTGCTGGGCTACATGGCTTACAAGCACGGAGTGAAAATAGAAGACGTGGCGACTGAGGGTGAATCAATACATCGTTTCCTCTCAATTGCATTTGTCTTCAAACGGTTTAATCGGAGGGATGCGAATTAACGATGAACTTCCCGGAGCAGAAATTGGCTACGTTGAACATTGATTGTGTTGATAATGTTCCCCCAAAGAATCTCAAATTGCTATTAGGCTATTTTTTAGAATTCAATAATGATCTACTTTATGTTGGGCATGTGTCAAAATGCACAACTGATTATTTTTTTGATGCTATTTTTTTAAGGGATTGTTTACATTTCCCTCAGAATGTTCTGAACTTTGTTTTCTATGCCAGGGTTTGTCATAAATTATGGAATAGCTGTTCCTGGATGTTGATATTCCCATAAACTCCATGGCTTCTTTAAGCACCCCAAAATGTGACTAAATGATGCAAATTATTTTGCCGAGGTGCAAATTATGACTTGCAGACCCCCGAAGCCCATTTGAGAAAGAAAATGAATGTCTGGATCCATACACCATGTCTTTACATGTTTGCTTGTTCATGCACAGGTGCAGGATTGGTATTCATCATCTACCCGGAGGCCATTTCTACCCTTCCGGGCTCCACGTTTTGGGCTATTGTGTTCTTCATCATGCTGCTGACGCTCGGCATTGACAGTTCGGTAAGTCACAAGTGAGAAGTCAAACGTCACAGTTTCCCAAGGTAGCTATGGACGCCAATGTGACCGAATTCTGTTCCTGTCGAGGTGTAATGATTAATCTCAGATATCTGTCGACATCCAAGAAGGCAAACTGATTTTTTTGTAGTTGTTGATTCGAAATAAAAAGTTTTCGAAACGTCTGCTTTCACTTTGAAGAACAAGGATCAACATTTTGGCCTATTTTCTGTCATGTCACAGACCAAACCAGGAATGAATCATCATGTTTCATTTTTCTGCATTGCCAATTTGGAATGAAGTTCTGTTTTTAAATAAAGGGATGGAAAATAAAACTTTCATGGCGTAAATAATTAACTGATGAATCGATTATGAAAATAAACTCTTGTTGCGGCCCGACTAATTTGTTTTTCAAGATAATCCCAAATTGGATTGAAACAATTGGAATGGGCATCGTAATTGATTAGTCGGTCAAATCACCTTTAATACATGAAACAATTGTGTAGAAATGATTGTCAACGTCAGGACACAATGCAGAAAAAAAATCAAGTGCACAGTTGATTCAGTCTCAACTAATTTGCTGTCTAAAAAAATTCACTATGATAATAGCTAATTTCTACACAACCATGCACAACTCTAGCGCTGGATAGCATAGAAGAAAATATCTTGATCGAGCAGCATCTAAGAAGACAAAAATCTTCTTAAACGTATCATTTTGTAAGATGACCACTTGCTTTAATGACACTGCATTAGTCACAAAAAAAAAAAAAAGGCAAGAAAATATGTGGTTGCCAGAAAACAGATTTGAGCTTTTCCATTATTTTTATCGGAAATATTTTTTCATTATTTTTGTTGTTTTTTTTTTTAATTGTAAGATTATTTTTTATTAGGTTACAAGAAGGTTATTTAAAAAAATATCTTTCAGTTCTTTATACTCCATTTTTTTCCATTTCTGTATCATTGAAAAATACATTTTTTCAATGACATTTGTAATTGTCATATTTAAAATATCATATTTAAATAACAATTAGCCAAATGTTATTTATACAATGCTTTGAGCTATTGTCATATGATTTTTTACTGATAAAACAATGAACAATAATTATTTTACAAATGGTGTGAGGTATTGCTAAAAATTTTAATACTAAAACAAATTCTCAATTCAAAATTAAATATGTTAAAAAAACGCAAAAAGAACAAAAATATGATTCTGTTTTGTTTCCCTCTTTTATTTGTGAGTGACAATCCACAACCCAATAAAAACGGACCCAGGATCTGTTCTGCATCCCTATAAAGTGCAGATCAAAGTCATGCAGCAATCCATCTGTGTGTGTTTTGTCCATCAGATGGGCGGCATGGAGGCCGTCATCACAGGCCTGACAGACGACTTTAAGATCCTCAAGAGGAACAGGAAGCTTTTCACCTTTGCCACAGCCTTTGGCACCTTCCTGTTCGCGCTGCTCTGTGTGACGAATGTGAGTATCACAAGGTTCGCCCATGACCTGGGCTTCACTACCTAAATAAACACGTAGTTGTCTTGCTTTTATAACAAACTTTAATTGTTGCGATTACTGAGAGGGGAACTTCGAATGTCAAGGCTTCAATTCAGACTCTAAATATGAAACCATAACCCTTGTTTCACACTCCAATTTGATGCTGATTCTTGAAGTCATAATACTGTTTCGAAACAATTTTTTGGCAGAGTTCATTTCGTAATTTGAAATCCTCACCCGGACTTGAACCACGATGGCCTGGGCTGACGCTGCAATCTCAAAGCCTAACTTGACACTCTAACCCTGTCTTGTAACCAAAGGGTAAAACCCTAACCATGTTTTAACACCCTATTTTAAAACCCTAATCTTGCCCTTGAACCCATATTTTCAATCCCTAGCCCTACAGTATATTGAAACCCTCTCTTGAAATGTTGACCCAGGTTGGAACCCCAATAGTGAAGCCCTAACCCCAGTTAGAAACCCAAATTTAAAGTCCTCAGCCTGGCTTGAATCCCAAATCAAGTTTGGCAACCCTAATTTGAAACTCAAACTCTATTTTGAAACCCTAATTTGAAATCTTGAGGGTTTAAAGGTCTATTTAAATTAAAAACCTGAACCCTAAATTAAAACCCTAACCCTGACTTGAAACACTGTTTTTTTTTGTTTGTTTTTTTCCATTATTTGAGGAAATATATTCCCTAATTTTCAGACTACAAGCCACTTCCTTTTTTTTCCACGCTTTGGAGCCTGCGACTTTAAATGTCACGCGATTGATTAATTGATGGATTTTTCGTAACAAGCTTCCTGACGTCAAAACGTTGACCGACAGTCTCATCAAATCTGACCAATGAAATTGCTGAACACGTTACAATGGACCAATGGCACTGTCTGATGTTTATTTCTGTCTGATAGACATTAAAAAAAAAAAAAAAAACTTAGGAGGCTACATGAGGAGGAGCCTTTGAAGGGCCCAGCCTACAAATTTGGACTCAGCTCATGCCTTGTTTGTATACTATGAGCACCCAAAATGTCCCATTTGTTTTTGTTTTTCTTTCCCCGCCCATCATCGGATCCTTAAATGAAGAATAAAAATTCAACATTGACCTATTCAGTCATCGATGATCCGTTAAGGTCTGCTAGCACGTATCAAAACACGGTGGAATAGCATCAAAGGTCTCGCTGCCTCCAAGGAACTCGTCATATCTCCTGCTGCCTGGAAACATCAAAGACGCTCCTTTAAATCGAGCGATCAAAAGCCGAACTCAGATTAACCGATTAGCGTGTCATGAAAAAGGCCTCCAGGATGCTAGATCTGCTCCCTTCTCCCCAACCTCTGTCAGCCTTCCCGATGGCCGCAAAATGAATTGTTTGCCTTCTGTTAAAAAAATTTGGAAAATGATTAGAAAAGTGGACTAATGTCCTCCGCCTGCTTCCGCCCTCACATGAGATTTGGAATGCGAGATACAGTACAAGTCAAAGAGCCCTCTCACTACAATGACCGCTGACATGCACCGCTGAGGACTCGCTTATCTGCTGGTGAATAATTAAATCTTTTAAAGGGAGACCATTGAATGCTGAGCGCAACAACGTTTTGATTTCGTTGTCAAACAAGCAACAACAACAACAAAAAAAAACCCCTAAAGACATTTCTTTGCCTCTTCAGGGGGGAATCTACGTGCTGACTCTGCTGGACAAGTACGCCGCCGGGACATCCATTCTTTTCGCCGTGCTGATCGAGGCCATCGGCGTGTCGTGGTTTTATGGTATGGAATTTCTATGACCCGTGTCCCCGCCTTTGAAACAACCTCACCACGTCCTCCGTCTTGTTAATTGAAACGGAACGATGGAAAAGCCGAGCGCAAGTGTCGATGGAAACAACAACAACAAAGCGTTTCATCCTTTCAACGGAAGGTGACACGAAAGAGCCGCGTGAAATGCGTTTTACCTCCCAATGAGTAGACGTGATTGCGATGATTTGATGCCGGATGTCCAATGAATTACCGAGGATTTCAGAAACAGATGCATCTTTTATTGGCAAACTTGGGGTAGATTCTGTAATTAAATAACGATTCAATCTAATCAGCCTTTTTAAACCTGCTTCTTTTGCTGTTTTTTCCAATTGGCTATTGGATTTGCCTAATCCGCTTTTTTTTTTTTCCGGCATATTAGGTTGGTCACCTTTGTGTGACCCTCCGGGTGTAGCCCGGCAGTACACATGCAAGGGTTTAATGGAGACCCTTCGCGGAGATTGGATAGGAAATTGCCATTTTCCATTGCCAGATAAGAAATCTGTATTCTTTAATACGATTTGGGAATTCACTCAAAGTTCTTTTTCTCCAGATAGTTGAGTTTGACCAACACAGTGGGTTGAAAAAGTTTTCCCAGATGGAAAAATGCAAGTCATTATTTTTTGGGGGGGATGATTAAAAGAAAATACTCAACTGTTCAAAACCATAAAATATGGAGTAAATGAACAGTTTACACTGGCTGTGAAGTTTAGATACACCAGTTAAAATGTCAGCTTTTTTTGTGATATGAAAGGCCAGGCGAAGGAAAATCACTTCAAAACTTTTTTTTAACCATGAAATGCGACCGATAAACGTGTGATATTTTCAAGAGGGGAAGCAGAAATAAACTGCGGTTGCACCAGGGCGCACACCCTCTTAGAGCCGATGATTCTTTCTCACAAATGTCGCTGACTGATTTGGGATTGTTCAGAATTCCATCTAGCCGTCGCCCGTTTTGAAATGATCTATCCTAGGCTCTTTTTTTAGTTCAAGTCTGACTTTTGTATCCCCAGCATATATAGTTTAACAGGAGTCGTAAATGCAAATAGTGGCCAATGTGACGACAAGGTGTCTATCATGGGTGAGGTGTTCATTGGAAGGGGCACTTTTTTTCCAGACCTTAAGCATTCAAGTACAGTCAAACCTCGGTTTTTGAATGTCTCTGTTCTCGACCAAATCGGTTTTTGACCAAAAATTGCAAGTTTTTTACGCCTCGGATGACGACCGAAAATCAGTTCTCGAACAAACTGAGCGCACTTGAATGCGCCACTTGACTCTTCTCGCCTTCCTTACATGAGGAAGTGACGCTTCCTCGTGTAGCGTTCCATTGTGAGCAGACGTGTTCAATAAAGTTTTTTTTTTTTTTAAAGAGCGTGGTTTCGGTTTTCAAACAAATCGGTTTTCGAACAGCCTTCTGGAACGGCTTATGGTCGAAAACCGAGGTATGACTATTAGAATTGGCCAATAAAATTGTGTTTCTTATAAATTGGTGATTTTCTTCAAGATATCGGCACAAGTCGGTCAGTGAGCATTATCTTATGGGAGCACATGCAAGTTGGCTTGAAAAACGTATCGTCTTCTTTCAAGGCGTGGACCGCTTCAGTGAAGATATTGAGCGGATGATGGGCTTCAAACCAGGACTTTACTGGAGACTGTGCTGGAAGTTTGTCAGCCCTGCTTTCCTTTTGGTAAGGAAAATACGGTATACTGCATACAATGGATACACACACCTGTGTTACATACACGACATACAGTACATGGAGTAGATGGACCTTGTTTAAACAGTGCTTCACATTTGACCACCGCCACCTCTTGTTTCAGAGATTGTCCAACATCATAAGAATAAGAAACCCTTTATTCATCTCACAATGGAGACATTCCCAATTTACAGCAGCAAAGTTATGAAAGGAAGAAAGTAGAAGAACAAAAAGTATAGGAGCTGCTGTAAAGGCAGCCACTCTCATCACATCATGAAGCGCTTTCAGAAGGACTCGTTTCAATTTCAGGGAGCTCTTCTTTTTTTTACCTGCTGCTATATTGTACGGTGCAGCCAGAACTGGAGTACTGCTTTGCGATTTTGGCTGTGCCCACATTTTTTTCCCATTCATTCTGGCATGGAAATCACAGCAAAACAGCACACCAAAGGCAAAACATACTTGTGATGTTGATATTTTTTAAGATGACTTTTAGAATCCAAAGAACTCTCACTCGAAATATGGCTCCGGGTCACTTGTGACCCTCGTGAAGACAGGCGCTACAGAAAATGGATAGATGGAGTAATACTGAGAAATATTTAACCACCGTTTCATTTGTTAGCGCCCGTTGGAGTCACTTGACTGTCAGGATAAATGTCAGTGATTCCTGACACTGGTTGTCAATTGAAAGAGTTATGTCGGGCATAATATCATGAAAGCGTTGTAGAAGATGATAAAAAAAAATGATGAAGCTCATCAGGTTACCTCCTTCAGTCATTGTCTAGCGATGAATGTCATGATGACTTGGCTTGAATGTTTTCGGTTTTGTGCTTTTAGGATCTCGTAGGGCTTTTTTTCCCCTGGAACCGAGTGGGCTCCAAAAGTTACGACCCCCACTCAAATGGCCAATGACTTAAAAAAAAAAAAGGCTAGAATGCACGTTACAAGCATGGGTCTCTGGTGCAATGTCAATGTCCAATCTGAATTATTTTTGGAATCAGAAGGCCAGAAATTCCCAGACATTCTTCAGCATTTTGTCAAAAGTTTTTCTCTAAGAGTAGAAGTTGGAAACTCAACTGATTTATTTTTATTTATTTATTTTTGACCGCTCTCAAACATTCCATTTTTTTTTTCTACTGAGAGGTCGGGAAAACTATCATTCAGCATCGGAAGACGATCTCCACCCACCACTTTTAGATACCTTTAGGCACGCCGCACACTGAGTGACACCGACTAAACCATCGGAACTGTTGCGCAACTACTTTTCATTCATTCCCGAACATGGGCCACTGTTTTTTTTGTTTTTTTTGTTTGTTTGTTTTTTTGGTTTTTTTTTTTCATTCCTTCACAGGAGTGTAACAGCAATTTATGCTTCAAATGTTTGTCATTTTCACTTGGTCTCACGGTCACTCACAACATCCAGGTGAATTGCTGCTTGCAGCTCTCAATTTGCCCTTTATTTTAACTTTTATCAGATGGCGATGGTGTACAGATGATTTGGTCCATTCTCCAGCGGCCCGATGCGTCTTCACACGAAACAAAAAACATTCCACATGACATTCACGCTCCTCTTTGATATGAACAATGTCATTGGAAGCAAACCGTAGCCGACGCTAATGGACACACCAGGAAGGCTCTTGCCAGCCATCCCATCTGTCGAATGTACTTAACACCTTGACAATGCCCAGGTCAACACACACCAACATGACAGCCGCCACCTCTGTCGCCAAGCCAACTTGCCTCAGGCTGACACAGCGCGGCTCCGGCGCTTTCATAACTCATTTATCGGCCGCGTCCTTCAAAGGATCAAACTACTGGGAAACAAAAGCACTTAGTAGCAAGTGGACAGTTATTGAAACACTGAGAAGAAAAGATAATATCAACTTGGATACCTGAAACCTTAATCTTAGTGTTAATAGAATCAAACTCCATGCTGAAGCTTGATACCATACTGGAGAGTCGCTATTATTTAAATTTTGCTGCTCGTTGTGTTCGGAATGGTGATGAATAAATATTAGATAAGATAAGATAAGATAAGATAAGATAAGATAATCCTTTATTTGTCCCACACTGGGGAAATTTACAACAAATTTGCAACAAATTGTGAAAATTTATACCCTATTCCTTGTCAACAACACGACCAAATCAGCATTGAAGGAGATATCCTGCTTCAGATGAAAAAGTTGCAATGCCGCCCGTTGTGTTTTCAGGCACAAAATAAATCAAAGTCAGGGCGGCAACCGCAACGATTGCGGAGTTGGGCAGGCGGCGTTGCTGGTCGCACTCCACCGCAATGCACAGGACAAACAAATCTCGGTGATGGCTAGCTTGACTGCCATTTTTTTTTAGCTTAAATTGCTTTAATTGCTCAGTTAAATAAATGAATACATACGATGCGTGACCTTCTGGTGTTAACCTCCGTCTTCATTTTAGCGTCTCTTCTCTTGAAACACGCATTCATGAGCATCCCCTAACGCCATGAATGCGTAGCTGGAGCTGCGTTCAAAATGATTAGCGGAGCATAACGTCACGTCCAATTAGCGGCCAATATTGAGAACCCCACACAATCCAAAGTTTGGCTTTAAAAGTGCACTAAATCAACATCAAGGTGTGTTATTCTAGCTTCTCGGTGCTTTTCTCATCCAAATTAATTACTAGCAATTCATGCACCAATTTGAGAGAGCCAATGAGGGCTGAGCACACCTCACTAGCGGGTTTATTTATTTTGGACTCTCTATACTTAAAAGGAGTCATCAACGCAGCGTCCCGTAAACATTTGGCAATCCAATTAGATTTTTGATTGTTTCATTGTCATATGTAAGTGTATGACAAAAATTAAGGTACAGTATTCGAGTTTGCTTTTTTTGGCTTTGTTTTACTCTGCTCTTAGCAGCCGTATTGAAATTGCAAATGAGAATCTGTTTTCAATTGCCTTACTTGGACAAATGAAGGTGAAAGAAATACACTGCGACGATTTGTTGACGATTCCACTTTTGGCTCCCATGCAGATTTGGAATGTGCGATTTAGGATGTTATCAAAGCTCAACATGGAAGGATATCATTTCCTTGAAGTAGGAATTCTGGCTCTCGCTCAAACTTTTACTCTGCAACACACTTTGAAACCCATCTGGGATGGTTTGTGCTCCAAAGAGTACAATAAACGCTGAGATTTGAAGCATTTAGTCATTTCGATTCTATTGATGGCAGCACTTTCAATCTACCCTTAATTCTGCATTCCACATTGACTAAAGTCTTTTTCTCCTTGTCCTTCCCTTGGCAGTTTGTGGTGGTCGCCAGCACGGTGACCTCGTCGGGCCTCAAGTACGACGATTACGTCTTCCCCCATTGGTCCAACGTCTTGGGATGGGGCGTGGCCATGTCGTCGATGCTGTTTGTACCCGTCTACGCCGTGTACAAGTTCTGCAGCGTCCCTGGAACCTTCAGAGAGGTCAGTGAAACTCATTTGAGTAAGGTAAAGAGTTAGGGACTCATGTGAGGGCGGCCAGTGTGATGTTTATAGATGCCAATTGTGACGGAACACATTATAAAAGAAGTTAGATAATGGCAGTCAGCGTAATTGCTGTTGTGGCTATGCTTTGAAGCTGGAAAGGGGATGTTTCCCCCTTAAAAACATGCCCAAAATAAGCACTTCGCTTTCGGAATGAAGCCCACAAGAATTTACGATGGCAATCATCAAAGTACTGGAGGCTTGTTTTCATCCTTTCTGTGTCAGCGTCACTCTGCCGTAACAGCGCCCGCATCCCGGTAATATCCTCATTGGCACTTCCTGTTACACTCAAAGGTTGCTTCTCCGGTTGTCAGAGGTGTCATTTCCTCCCACTATCACCCGCTATCAGCTTTTAAATACATCCGCCGTTTGTGATAATGGGAGTGTTTGAAGATGGGAGCATCAATCTCGCATTTGAAAGATTGATTGCATTCCTTTTCCACCAAGGCAAGGCAAAGAAGCTTTATTTCTACAGCATATTTCATACACAAGGCAACTTGGTGTTGTGAAAAAAAAAAGAAAGTTTCAGAAGTCTGTTTGGCCATCACTTTGATTCAATGTCAAATAAATCTTCTCCATGAGAAATAATAAAACGTATTAATTGCAATTTAGCGTTGTTTATTTTTGCATGGGTGGCCCGGTAGTCCAGTGGTTACCGCGTCGACCTCACAGTATAAGAATGTTCCAATTTTGATCTCATCGTTGAACAGCCTCCTGAGTTCCAAGAGGTTTCACTGTGTACTATATACATGCTGTGATTGTTGACAACCATGTCATCGGATTGTTTTGCAGAAAATAGCCTATTGCATCACTCCCGAACACGAGCATCACTTAGTGGCTGAGGGAAACATACGGCAGTTTAAAGTAAGTTGGGTTTTTTTGTTTTTTGTTTTTTTTTGGGGGGGGGGGGTTGCCAAAAACTGGCTGCTGTTCTTTCCAATATTCTTGCAAACATGACCAACATTTTCTGTTTTCTTTTTCTCATCTCTCAGCTCAGGCACTGGTTGGCTATCTGATGAATACTCCCAAGAATCTTTCAGCAACTGTCACCATTCCCAAGACATGACAGGCTTTTTTTATTTTTTTTAAACCCTGTTGTATCACTCTTGTTACATAGCAAGGCTTTTTTGGGGAGGGCAAGCACTTGATATCAAATTAGTCCGCAAGTCGTTTCACGTCATGAGATACATGTACTCGTAGACATGTTTCCTATTTGCATTTATTTGGCTCAACTTCAGCGTCAACGTCGACTGTTATCTCCCGCAAGGCACTGAATCAAAACCAAAAGTTGACACGCGACAGACTTTTTTATTTGTTACCTTTTTTGACCTTATGAATGTTATTGTTGTTCTTATTTAAATGATCATATTTACGAGATTGTTTGTTTGTTTGTTTGTTTGTTTTGGCTTATCTGTGCCTTAATCGAGCGAGACACTCCGTTTATTTTCTGTAGTGCTTTTCGGGGAGCGGTTAAAAAAGAAAATTGTAAAAATGAACCTTATTGACTCAGGAAGCCGCAGCACCCACACACACAGACACACACACGTATATATGTATGTATGTATATATATATGTGTATGTGTGTGTGTGTGTGTGTATATATATATATATATATATATATATATATATATATATATATATATATATATATATATATATATATATATATATATATATATATATATATATATATATATGAAAAACAGGTCGCCAAGGGAAAACAAAATATCCATGCAAAACTGCAAAGAGAAAAAATAAATATGCTGAATGTGAGGTGAAATTTCAGTGGAACTGTATCAAGCTCTTTGCAATGAAGAAGTCAAAAGGCCACGCTGAAAAAACAAATAAGTATATATATATATATATATATATATATATATATATATATATATATATATATATATATATATATATATGCATATATATTTATGCTAGAGGAATATAATTGACATTTATGAGAAAATACAAGATCTTGTCAACATGTCAT
>CAAKHF010008525.1:5209-20406 GCA_901007745.1 Hippocampus kuda
ATGCAAAGACGTTTGTTCTTGATGGGAGTTATTTTTTTTCACCCACAAATGTGATTCACCTGGGACTGTGTGAAACTTACCGCCCCCCCCCCCCCCCACCATTGTTCCGCCTTACTGCAGCCCACAAATCAATCGGCTTCATTATTTGCAGCACATCATCATTTCCGTGACCCTTCGGTTCTTGCGGGGCGTTAGGTCAGAAAAAGGGGTGGGGGGTGGTCAGGTGTCAATGACTCTCAAGGGATGTCAAAAGAGGAGGTGGGAAGGTGGAAGGGCTATTCTGAAAAGATGCAGCTATGGACATGTAACCAGTGGAGGGAAGGGAAAAAAAAAATCAATCGCAACAATCTCATTCCCCTTATATTTGCTTTGAATGCAAGCCCATCCCAACTAACTAGTACACATTTGATTCAAGAGAGGACTTAGGGCAGCGGGAAAACGGGAGTGCTGCAGCTGAGCGGAGACTGGAATCACATTAGCAGGTGAGCACGACTAACGCCCCCTTTTCACTGCATGGTACATACTCCTTTAGGGGCAGTTCATTCCGGAGGAAAACATTTTATCCAAGAAGAACCTAAGGGCCATGAAAAGGCAAATGTAGCTCATGTTCATCGGTCAGAACAAGGTGACGTGTTTCCTGTGTTAACTTATCCAAAATGAGAAAGGGGCAACAAGAAAATGCAGTCCTGCAGCAACACAGAAATGGTGACGTATAATTTAGCATTAACAGGGTTGGTTAATGTTAGCACAGTTGGTTAGCATCTGTCAGTTCTGCAGTAAACCTTTTTTTTTTAATTCAAGGAGATTAAGGGCAGTAGTAAAACAGGAGTGCTGCATTAACGTGGATACTGTGGCATATACTAGTGCGCTGACAGGGTGAGCTAATGGCGGTGTGTGAATTGGTTAGAACCAAATGATGGTCTCCCGTGTACATTTCCCAATGTGGTGCTAGGAGACTCATTATCTCAGAGTTGACTGAGGGCAGTGAGAAAACGGGAGCGCAGCAGCAAAGCGGAGACTGTGGGGTATAAGAATGCAGCTTCCAGGGTCGGCCAGCTTCAGCATGTTTGTTTTTGTCACTGAGCTATTGGGAGTGTGTGCCCGAAGTTGTTAGAAAAGTTGATACTGAACCCCCACAAATTTAATGAAAATTTAGCTCCAAAACAGTCTCACTTTGCGACATTAAATTTGGTTAGGATGTCTATTATGAGTAGACTGCCAAAAATTCACCCTATTTGTCTCTGAAAAGATCAATCCAGTTTATCAAAATAACAGCAACATTTTTTTTTTACCACAAGGAGAAATAAAATGTTTATTTGACTGTTTTGTTTTCCTTTTGCACATTAATAATAAAATGTCAGCAGAGTCCTGCAGGTGCCTTCCAAAACACACCCAGTAACATTTCATAATTGGGTGATTACAAATAATAAAAAGTAATGACAATAAAAATTAAAAATAAAGGTAACAGACAGAATGTGTTTCTCAGAAGTTTGCGATCTGTCTCTTAGTGTTTTAAGTTAGTGGAATAATTCAGAAAATAATCGACAGATAATGTGTGTGTGTGTGTCTTTTATTTTTGAAGAAAACAACAGTTCTAAAGCAACAATCAACTGTGCTTCAACCCGTTGAATTTTACGTGGAGTGGCGAAATAAGAGGGGGGAGAAAATGCATGATGGGATATTTGCACATTTCCAAAAATAGTGGTCTTTTTCACATCTAAGTAGATATTATATTAAGTGAAAATGGAGTTTAAAAAGCATCTTGGAGAAAATCTAGAGAACCGAGGCAATGTAAACATTGACGCACGCAACACTTGAATTCATAAGAGCCTGTTTATGTGCCTCGGTCAGTGCTGCTGTTTTGGTTAGCAACAGCTTTAGAGTCAGTGATATTACAGTGGCTACGTATTTTTTTTTCTTTCCTCACAGATGATCCATAATACTGCGGTAAAATTCGATACTTCTCTGAGAAACCGTTTTTGGTGGTAGGTGCTATTTTGGTTTGGAAAAGTTAGGAGATGTTTATTTTGTGGCAGGCGTATCAAGACGGCTACTAGTTGAAAAGACATGGCCATTTTTAGATAGATACAAACCAGAAATTCTTTTATTTTTTTTTGGGGGGGGGGGGATGTTGGATGTTGATGTGTGAATGTTTAAGTCTGGCTAATGCGCTACGTTTGTTCACAGTATTTTAGCCGACTCAACTCCAGTTCTGATCCTCAAGTTGCACACGGACAACACACATAGCGGCTGTAGTTAAATTAAAAAAATATAGACATATTCATATTTTGTGTTTTGAGAAAGAGGCATGATGTCAATGAATGAGCTTAGATTTTAAAAAGTGGCTAACGTTAATCAACAGCAGTTTCATATATACAAATGAGTGTGTACAGTAAGTAACCTTGGAAGAACTTGATAAAGAGGCCCCCAATGACACTAAGGTATCAGTGCAGTTTTATATTTATACATTTGTATGTTTATATAGAGAGCATATAAAAATAATTCATAAAGAGAAGACTTAAGGGCGAGTGGTTAGAACTGGCAGAGTGTGTAACTGCTTTTGGCAACAACGAAAACTATGAATGATGACGTCGCTGGGTCGCCTCGTAACCACGCAGCATGAAGACACTGAGATGGCACGTGTGTATGTGAGTGTGTGTGTGTTTGTCAATGTGTGCATGCGCGTCTCCCTTCACACACACTCCTCCGCCGACATGAGCAGCGGGTTGATGTACTCGAAGCCCTCGAACTCGGACTGATCGATCTTCTTCACCACGTCGCTGCACACAACAACAAAAGGACGATCCATGGATTCATTGATTAATTCACAAAGGCATTTAATTAGATTGATCAGCGAATCGTACTCGTCGTCAGGCGTCAGCTGGATGGGCTCGTTGGTGAACTGGGCGTCGAAGTTGTCAAGGCCGAATTCACCCGAGATGTTGGGCTTGAAGGGAGGGACCACCTGCTTTTGCTCCAGCTGTAATCACAATTACATATACGGTGGGGGCTTGAAATGTGCGTTTAATTAATTCCGTTGCCATACTCTTTCCCAACCGAAATGCCAATCCATCGCACACCCCCCCCCAAAAAAATGGTGTTTGTGTTTTTAACAAAGAAAAATAGTAAAAATAAAATTGAACCCTAATCTAAATACACAATGTTATTGGGAATGTAACCTTTCCTGCTGTTGATTCATTTTCTATTCAGCGGCTTTATGAATGACTTGAAAGACCACATGAACATGAGTTTCATTTCACCGCTGTGATGACACAACACAGGAATGTCACTCCCTATGAAATATGAGACTTTTAGTCATTATTTTGACTCGGGAACAGGAAGCTCAGTAAAACAACACTCTGGACCGTTTTTAGTCTGCGTTGGACTCATGCAGAGATTCCTGTCAGTCGTTTCTGAGTATCTAAAAAACAAAAAAGTCGATGTGACTCAAAACACATGGACAACAAAGAGGGAGTGGCTCCAATCAGCGTAGCATGGACTAACACTGACTCTATTTACATCCAGTCAATGACCCATTTCAAACCGGAATATGAGCAGAATTGCAAATAAGCAGAGTTCCACTGACTAGCTATAATAAGACTGCAGTACTTGGAGTTCATTATGAGCGGACTCATCGACAGCCATGTGGCAACTTCTTTGTGTAGTCACAATTGAGAGTGCAGTGAGGTGTGTGCAGCTTACAATAGGTCAATACTATCGATATCTGCAAACAGAAAGCTAGCAGAGTAGAAATTCTTTTATGATTATGATTTATTATTATTTTCTTGCTTTCTGTCACAGTGCAATGACAGGGTCGGGGAAGAGAGAACAGTACAGTACTAACACGATGTGCTGGTATCGGGATTCATAGTATTGCAGAGTTTGTACGAGTCCGACACAAGTACAGTATCGTCGCAGATACTGTACTTGTGTCGATGGATCCCAAGTGGTGTCGTCATCAGTTTGGAAATGTCCACTTTGCATTTTCAGGCTAAACAACAATGTTTTTAACTCATGATGTGTAAAAACTGTGTCACATGCATGTGCAAACACCCCCGAGTAAAGCGCAAAAAAGGTGAAAGACTCACAAGGTCCCAATCGACATTTCTGAAGAAGGGATGGCCCATGATGTCGGCAAAGCCTGTCTGAGGGTGGCAGCCCAGACGCTCCTTGGGATCCTGCAATAGAACGGGGGTGGGAAGGTGAGAGACAGGTAAAAGTGTGAGAGTGCAATAACAAAATGGCGAATAGACAGAGAGGTGAGAAGCTGCAAATATATGTGTTAAGATAAAACATATATTTGGAACCGGATGAGAGACGACAAAGTGCGTGGGGAAGAAGCAGTGCTATGTGAGCCATAGGTCATAAGAACTTTCAGTGTTCATCCGAGCACTGCCTACCTTGTTGAGGAATCCCTTAAGGACGCTGGCAGCTTTGACAGACAATGAGCGGGGGATTCTTATCTGTTTTTCCAATATAACTGCAACACACACACACAAAAACAGGGATGAAGTGAGATAAATGACGAGAGCATGCTCACAAGATTACATATTGTATTATGTATTGTATTTAAAACGGTTCCAAGGTGCCTTAACAATGCGACATGAAATCTCATCAAAGAATACCCCAAAGGTGAAGAATATACACACACAAACAAGTTGGTACCCCTCTGAAAAACCCACAGTGGTCACAGAAATAACCTGAATCTGACAACCATAAATTAAAAATAAAAAATTCGATCAAACTGAAACCTTACGTTTGAATTGTGGTCCAATTTTTAAAAAATATTAATAATCGGGTTTGTTTGCATGTATTTTGTGGAGTTATGATCCCGTATGAAAGGCTTGATATTGCAACACACCAACCTCATTCCCGAAATGAAATTAACTGACAGACTAGAGCGTGTGTGCATTCGCAGGTTCCCTGGTAGCAGATGGCGGACACGAATGTGTGAACAAGATTTCCATTACCTTGGAAGAGGTAGTCTTCTGTGTTCTGGTCAGGATTGTCGGAGCTTCCTACGATGTCGAAGGGCGATCGGCCTGCCATCATCTCGAACATCAGCACACCCAGCGCCCACCAGTCCACGCTGAAGCCTACACACAAATTAAAAGAAGCGCTTTAGATCAGACTTCTGACACTCCGGTTTACTTTTAATCCTTCCAATACTTGATCTCACTGTTACTATGGCAACCTGTCCAGTGTGGAAAAGATCAGTAAATGTGTTCTCACTGACTAAACCTACAAGTACTAATGCATGAAAATGTCTTACTTAAGCCTTGCGGAAAGCTTGGATTAAATCAGGGATTCCCAAACTGTGATATGTGCACCCCTGGAGGGGGGCCTGTGAGCGCCCTACATGTGTGCATTTTTCTTTTTAAACTCCAACTGATCACGTTTTGCATGCTTGTTTTATGAGGCAGTATGTAGTAGAGAGGGATACAGACACACACGGGGAAACACAAACGCACAAAACCCTCCCAAATAATACAGTATTCTTTTGTTTGATAAATCAGTGTGCATTTAAACACGCGCGCGCGCACGCACACAAATACACACACACACTATGCCTTATTCAAAAGATACTACATATTTGGTGTGGAAATATGTTTCTTGAACATTTATTGGGTTGGGGGGGAAAAAAATTGATTGGCCCAGTGCAAATATTGCCCGCGCGTACAAAGCAATATGATGGAGCAATATGGACACACACACACACACACACACATACCACTATACTGATGATTAGGCTTGACTTTCCAACCTCTATGCTGCGTTTTTGACCTCCAATGATGCAACTAACACAGAAAAGTGTGTGTGCGTGTTCTCTGCAAGGGCGGATTAAAATTACTCATGTAATTTGTACTCCCTTAAGGATCATCTTAATATCTGCACATAAAAAAAAAAAGGTTTATTAGGAGAAGTCTCCCTGCGTCTGCATCTAATTAAACACCCGAGCATAATGAATTTTAAAAAGTTAATTTTAATAGTCCCTCAAAGCAAGCATCTGGCAGGAATGCCATTACAGTGGTGCCTTGAGATAAGATTAACCCGACAAAGAAGTTTTTTCTAGAAACGAGCCATTTATCGGCTGACTTTTTTGCTTTGATTTGCAGGCGCCAAGTTGAGATACGAGCTCCTTATGTGTTTTCATGGCCTATTCAGATTGGCTGTGTATTTAAATTTAGGTGGTGAAACATATTTGTTGGGTTTTGGTAACAATTTTCCTGCAAAACTTGCAAACGACTGTATTTTGCTGTATATCTTGACCTCTTGTAGCCAAATCACCTCCACTCGACAGAGGCCGCTCCCATTTTAGGCACTAAATCCTCATTTGAGGACAAAGTCAATCCTGCGGTACTACTGTCGCTCTCCGACATTATTTATGCAGCAACAAAACAACGTGCGTACATCCAAAGGGAGTCAAGAGACAATATACGCTATCACGGCCCGCTAGTATAAATTTCGTGACTTTTCAAAATTTAATTAAACAAAAAAATAATAATAAACCAGTAATATCATCCAAGGCATGATATCGAAGACACCTAGCATGCGTCCTGACCTTTTCTTATTTAATTTGAAAAAGTTCAAGCCAAAACATCAAGCAGGAATAACGTTATTTTAATCAAAGCAAAAAAAGAATGTGTACTGTATACAAAATGAAGGCATTCAAGCAAGCAAGGTCCTGTTGCTATGATACCACAACTATTTGTATTGGAGTGACACTGTAGTGATGCAGAAACTGGTATTTTTAGTGTCTTTAATTTGCTTTTTTTTGGGTGGGGGGGTGAAGGTGGGGAGCGGGGGTATTGTGAAAATGCTTCATTCTGTCCACGTCACAACATTGGGTCATTCTGTTTTTTGTTGGTTTTGTTTGCAGTTATATATTTTTTAAACACACAAGGTGTTCTATTTTGACAGGAAAGTGTCTAAGCTTTCAGTCAAAAAAGTAACTTGGGAAACTGAATGTGTGTGAGTGGCCGCGTGTTTGTTGTCCCCACCGTAATCTTCTCCTCGGAGTATTTCGGGAGCGATGTAGTTTGGGGTGCCACAGAAAGTGCTTGTCGTATCGCCGGGTCTCAAGCCCTCCTGAACAAAACAACACGTCAACAAATATGACAGCGTCTCACTTCTGCTTGTGACTGTGCATTAGCAGAAACTCACACGGACAAACGCATAGAAATTCATGGCCATGCACGACACACACACGAAGACACACGCAGAGACACGTACCTTGCACATGCCGTAATCTGTGAGTTTGATGTGTCCCTCAGAGTCGAGCAGCACATTGTCCAGTTTGAGATCTCTGTAGATGATGCCGCGCTCGTGGAGGTAGTTGAGTGCCAGACTGATCTCTGCAGAATAGAATCTGAGAAAAAACAACAACAAAAACATTCAGCTCTGAAAACCCACAAATTGGAGGAAGGCTGCGTAACATCAGTGAGCAAGCCTACCTGGCGTGCTCTTCTGGAAGCTTCCGTTGTCTCTGCATGTGGAACATGAGGTCGCCACCATTCACATATTCAATAACAAAGAAGAGTCTGGGGAGGGAATATTGACAAAAGTTCATTCTTTTGTTAGCAGACGTCAATCATATGTAGTAATTTGACAGCATGTCAAAGCAATTGCTAAATATGACAGTCATACATTGCCTACAAGTGGCCGAGAATGGTGAAAAGGGTGACATCAAATAATTTAATCCAACTAGCCATCCGGATTAAGTAGGGACAGTGGCGATCAAAAGTCTACATACCCCGGTTCAAATGCCAGGTTTCTGTGCTCGAAACAAAGGAGGCCATTTCTCCATTAATGTGACCGACAGCATAACCTTGAATAAATCACTGGAAATAATGACCTTTTGTCATCGTGTCCTCTCCAAACAATTAAGGACATTCAAACCAGCTTTTTAAAATCATAGGTCACCTTGACCAAAAGTGCCTCGTACCTGCTTTCTGTCTGGAAGCAGGAATGCAGGCCCACCAGGAAAGGATGATTCGACGCTTGCTCAAAAACGTGTTTTTCTGTCTGGACCCAATCGATGTCCTGAAAGGAGGGGGGGTTGGACAGATGCACCAAGATGCCAACGAGAGGTCATTGTGACATTGTGTTCAAGTGCTGAAAAGCTGAATAAGCAGCGTTGCAATCGACTCGCGTGGGCAAACGGCGGGCGGAAAGGGCCGAGCCAGAAGAGCCCATCATACGTCTGGACGCGCCGCTGGCGAGGCCCAGCGACAATAGAACACTGGGCCATCGACCGGCTGCCGCATGTCAATTTGTCAATTGCGCTAAGAGCGTCAAATCAAGACTAACTACTCGCCTCTCGCACAGCATATGCTGCCGATTGATTCCCAAAGACGCCGCGGTTAATCCACACCTTCTCGGAGGCACTGACGGGGTCAGAGCATTTGACGAGATAGCTGAGATGGATGTTTGAGCGCGCCTGTCTGTTGTGCTATAAATAACAGCGCCCACCGGTTGTGCTAATTGCATTCACTTCACCAACGCACTCGGACCCACAAATAAGACGACTACTGCACTGTTAATTTGGCCTCATATCTACTTCGATGAAGGCTTTGTTTTCGTGTCTCTATGCACACTAACTTTAAGTTGGCTTGCTTTTTCCTTCTCAAATGGCACTCTAAAGCTAGATTTATACTACGGGTCCAAGTTCACGTTCCCATTTAAGGTCAATTCAATGTCGAGTGACACATAACGGCTTTCAGTCAAAGAGTACAAATTCAAATCACACATAAGTCCACAAGCGTCAACACAGATGAATAGCTTTGCCAAATCAGAAATTATTCCTTTAACCCAAAATTACATATTACAACATAGATGCTTGATGATGCATGCTCACCTCGTCATCATTAACCAGTTCCTTCTTGACCACCTTCATGGCGTAGATGCGCTCCGTCTTCTTCAGCTGCACTAGAAGCACTTTGGCGTAGCTGCCTCGTCCGATCACGCGCAGCAGGTCGAAGTCGGCCAGGCCGAGGCTGGAGGGCGACTTCCCCGTGTCCCGACTGTTCCGTGCCTGATCGGGGGGGAGAGATGGCAGGGTACTTCATCAAACTGACAATATGATGTGACGACACTGATACATATTGACTTTTCCCCCAGAGAAAGTTAAAAACATAAAATAAAAATCAGCTGAACGACAGCTTGAGTCACTTATATCTCAAGACGCCACTGTACATTATTTTGTTTTGGGGGGGGGAATCTTCTCAATAGTGCTAGCAGTTGTTAATTCTTATGTTTGTTTTTTAAAGACTTTAAAGAAGTTTTATGTATTTCATCTTGTTCCTTAACTGGATTGAAATATGGACCAATGTCTGACCAAGACATGCACCAAACCTTCATTTTTAGCAAGTAGCTATAAACCAACTTGGCACGAAACATGCTGAGGATGAGACTTCATACAGCTCACAAAGACACAACATTACATTGTTGGAAGCTAGCACGACTGTAAACGGATGACTCTGCGTAGTGGCAGTCGAACTACAGACCCCATTATCGCATTTCTCTGGAATCTTCCTGCCTCTATCCTTTTCTGCCATAATCTAGAGTTGTAGCAAGACGTTCCAGTCGCCGATCCAACTAGCCGTGCGCTGAGACAATCCCATCCCCGAGTGCAGATAAGATCATTCAGCCGCCCCTCTCTTATCTCAGACCATCTGTGCGTATCTGACTCCCTGTCCCTCTGCGGCTGTACCAAACGTGCCCAAAACTACACACATCGCTATTCATCAGCCGGCTGTGTTAGGAGCTGTGATAAAAGGCTACTTTATTTGCAACACTATGGGAAATCAATATAAAAGGCACCGCAACAGTGACTGCAACTGAATACTCTTATGTGCGTATTTTCACTTCCAGCTGCCTCTTAAACATGTTGAATCAAGAAGTTACTTGATGAGTTGTTGAACTTGAATGAAATAAAAAAAAATGTAAGTCTGTAGTCAATCTTCAGAGGCGGTACACATTTGGTGAGTCCACCCTTTCTGCGGGGGCTGACTGTACCATCATCAGTTGACTTTTCAGGCCTTGTTTTAACGTACCGTAATTATTGGACTACTGCACGCGTCAATCATTATAGCAGCACTGGGAGTTGCAACTCTACGCTATCCACAGTCATGGCTTTGGAGAGCCGGTAATTGCTTGGATATTTCTCATTTGTGGTTCTGGCATAAAGATAAATTCAAAACGAGGGATTATACACATTTCAATTTGAAACAAATCTAAGAGATCTTTTGCTAGCATGTCAGTGATTTTACACACATATCCAACAAGTCCCGTTGACAGAGTGAGAGTTACAAATGAATGGCTTATTTAAAAAAATTAAAAAGATCACCTCTTTCTCCTCTCCGTCATAAGTCAAGCTTTCTCTGGAGTCTTTATTCTGAGGGCCTGAGTGAGAGAGCAAGAGAGAGAGACCGAGAAAGAGCGAGAGTGTCAGACAGACAGCAGCAGGAGAGGGGGAGGCAAAAAAAAACAGGAAAGAGAGAAACTAGGTGAGAGACAGTCATGCTTGTCACTTTGTTCACAGCTCTGCTGGACCTGAATAATTTCTACTTCCATTTGAGAAGGGGAGAAAAAAAAAAATCACAATTTTCCAATTTGACCTTGTTGGGAATACAACACAAATGCCCCGTGTGACCTGGGAGATGCCTCCGGCCCAAACTATAATTGAGACAGGCACACAAACACGAACCCATTGATAAAAATAGGAAATGTTTGTTGAAAAATGAATTAAACATAAATTCCAATATTTATTCAAATAAATATTGGAATCAAAACAGATTAAAAAAAGATCAATAAATTTAAATAAATATTAAAGTATTTATTACACGATGCAACTTTATATCTTAAATTATATTGGAAAAAAAATTGAAAATAAAATATAGACTGTGGAAATACAGTCCTAAATATGCCACTGAATTCAAACAGTGAAATGAGAATTATTGACCATAATGGACTGCAATTAAAATCTTAAAATCTTAATGCCATAATGCTGGTAGTGGTTTTATAAGCACACAAGTACCTGGCTGTTCCGATGGGTCTAACTGATTGGGTGGCTGACCAGGCATAATTGGCTCCTAAAAAAGCGCAAGTCACAGCACAGCAGTGGGTGAGTGTTATGGTCACAAACAATGTAAAATAAATAAAAATAAATAAAATAAACGCCACCTCACCTGGATCATGGGCCGGCCGCATTCCACAGTAACCAGCTTGTGGCACTTTTTGTGCACCAGCAGCTTGCAGTTGATGCACTTGTAGCCCTGTCGGCCGAGACCCCAGATGCGGTCCGTACAGATGGCACAATGCGCTCTCTGTTGACATCGGTGAGAGGAGCAAACAGACATGACATTTTAAAATAGATCCGCTTTTTTTTTTTTTTTTTTAAGATATCATAATTGCACAAATAGTGGCCAGGGGCATTTATTTACTGAACTACCGAAAAGGTGAGGAGTCTGTTGACTTATAATTGCACTGGTATGTGTGCAAATGTTTGACCACTTTTAAGAAGCCGTCACAGTTTCAACACTCTGCGACATTTTCATGATGACTGAGTGTTTCTGATGAGGACACCGAAGAGACTTTATGGTGACATTGACCCTTGTAAAGATAGCAATGCTTCCCACGAGATGCAAACCGTAAAAACACAAATTCAGAACATTCGGTGCGATGTCGTACCCTGTTAAAACGTTTGGCCTGAAAGGCATGGCCACTGGCGAAATAGAGCTTCCTCCAGCGCCGCGCTCCTCGCCGATATATGGACTCTGTGGGGCGGGAAGCGAAAAGAGAGGCTGTGCTAAATTGCTTGGTTTCCAACTCGTTCTCGTGTCAAAACAATTCCCCCACGTTGGAAGTAACGTTAAGTGAATACATTTGTTCGAGGGTCGGACTGCTTGAAGCAACATTTGAACATCACTAACTGCCATACAGGTGAAAAGAGAAGATCACCAGAATGCTGCCTTGAGAGACAAGTTTAATAAGCCCTATGACCATGTTTGGAACTCAAAACACTTGTATTTCAAATCACCTTTTCCAGATGAAATTAATTAATAATTCTGATTAATGCCCCCCCAACCAACCCCCAAAATAATTTTAAAAATGTGTATTTTAAAAAATACACTCCATGATATTTTACTTCAGAAAATTACACAATTTGCCAACCCTTCCAGTCTGAACTCCTCTCCACTCATCTATACGACGCTAATTGTAGTTTTTCTCAGCTGATCAAGAATATAGAACTTCTATGGTGTTGCTGCACCGTTTGAAAGCCCATATCTGAAAAAAATACCTTGTAAATCGAGTCACTCATATCTCAAGACACCATTGTAGAACAGCACAAAATTAAAGTTTATGTCATGCAAAGTAAAAACAAAAGAGTTGAACTTACTGTCTTCACCAGAACACGGCATGCCAGGCTTCTCTGGTATACATGGGAACACTGAGAGGGGGGGAAAAAAATACTATTTCAGGTCTAATGAGTTTCATCAACTTAAATGGGACCGCCTATTGAAAATGGACTTTTTAATTGCTCGTACTGGTTTACAACTAGGCAGGTGGGTCTCTGGAGTGCCTGTCCACCCATCAAGTGTGAAATTAAACAACCAAGTGTTGCCCATTTGACAAATTACCTCTGCTTGTGCACAAGTAGCCTGCTCGCCCTGTTGTAACTCCCAGCGCCGGACACTGGTCGTCATGGTAACGCAAAGTAATCCAGAGCCACAATTGAGCAATGGCCAGAATTCAGCCATTGCACTTCCATAATAAAACAAAATGGTAAGTAGACCCATGCATTCAGTTTTTTGGGATGCACCCATTCGCAACCGGCGCTAACTTTTGACTAGTGGCGGGGCAGTTATCTGTTGCACGTGGCTCAGAGGACTGGCTCTTGCCATTGTGCCAGCAAGCGTAACAGCAGGCTGGATCTTACCAGCGAGCGCATGTCTAATGTCTTACAGCGGAATGGATTTTGTTTGGCCATCTCCTCAACCATGTCGCGTGGAAGACTGGCTCTCATGTTCACCAGCAAGTGTGTCCTTAACTTGTGGAGGCTGCAGTCATACACCACACTGTGTTTGCGTGTGTATGTGTCAGTCACAATTTATGCCCCTTAAGATACCTGGGGGAACTGTTTTGAATTGTGGAAAAATGCTTACTCCTTTGACCGAATAATGTTGAATAAGAAAACAGTAGTAAAGACCACCTGCAGCCAAAGTGTCACCTCAAGCGTCTAACACGTCGTCAGTGCGGTGCATGCAGGTTTTGGGACGCGTAGGGATGACCTAAGAGAAGCTGACAAATGTGCATGTGTGTGTGAGACACAAGGAGCTTGAGACCAGAGGCAGTGCGAGTCAGAGGCGAGGCGTGGGCCACAGCCGAGAAGCTCGTTAGCGAGGGACCCGGCATCCTCCCCCCCCTGCTGCGTCTGCCCTTCTGCCACCACCCTCTCTTGCACTCGTGAACCTACTCCTCACCTCTGATTCAAAGAAAACTTAACATTAAACACCATGTGAACACCAGCCCCCGCCGGTCACACACTTCCAGACGCCTGTCAATCAAATGTTGGTTACACATACGCCCCTCTGCATCAATTCCGTGCGTAGAAGCGACTAAGAATAGCTGCAAAGTAGCCAGCGGGATCGGAGACGCATGTCAGGGGCAGAAAAGCGGTGATGTTCACACTTCGGTGCATCATCAAACATATGCTTGATTTCTCCTCCACCTTGCTATGAGCGATGGCGCGCGCGTACAGATTGTAGAAAATAAAAAAGGAAGTAAATTGGCTAGACAAATGATAGCACTGTATGAAACAAATCATAGCTTCACCAAAAAAAAAAAAAAAAAACCAAAAAAAAGTTTACTTTTTTATTTATTTGGTCATTTGAAGGGGATGTCAAACCCAAAATTGTCTTTACAATAATGTGTTCTACGTGCCCCCACTAATCTAAACATCTGTATTGTGATTAATACTGCACTTGTGGAAGACAAATTAAGCAGTAAAATCCACCCATTTTCATCCATCTCAGGGGTGAGGCATTTTTCCACTTCCTTTTGATTGAAAAATCACATTTTCCCCTGATGTGTGTATTTTTGGCTAATATTTTTGGTCTATATATTTGTCAAATACGCTTTTCTAGCATTTGATACATTTTTCGTCTGATATTTTTTTCCCATGATGGTTTTTTGTAGTTTATCTAATTTTTGCATTTTTCTCTTTTGTAAAAGGCAAACGTTTGCTGGCTTAATGTTAAGACACAATGCACCCTCAATTCACTAACATTGATTATGTGGTTTATAAGCCTTTAATTCAAGTAGGGTTTATTTCAACAAAGGGTGAAGCAACACATGTAGTCATACAATATAACAGCGCTCACAGGGATACAAAAGATGACTGCATCTTACACAGCAGTTCAAACAGACTTCTTTGTTTATAGCTGATGCAGAAAGTATACTGCCCCCTGGTGACGATAGCGCAATGAATTAATCATGGTGCACAAACTTATTCTTTACATTGAATTTAATCATTTTATTACAGGATGTTTATCGAGTTGAATACTATAGAGTGCTTAAAAAAAAAAACACATTGCATATTCTTGCACGTGTTTCACAGCATCGCTTAAGCTAAGACCAGCGTGCACAATTCCACCATGTGTAAATGAATGGTGTTTTGCCAGGAAATGGTGTTCCAGGAAAAAAAAGCGGGGGCTTACCGTGAATAATGAGCTCAGAGTCCTTGTTGAGCTCGTAGAGGCGCAGCGCTTCTTCAAGCTCCAGCTGAGAAGATACAGTGCAAGGGTCACCTGTCAGAGGATAATGACGTTAAATCACGGAACCTCACGCAGACGAAGGGTTGAGGAAGGAACGGGATTTCATTATAGATGGCAGCCAATTGATAATAGATAGTAATAAGACAAAAGCTATTGCTCAATTCGTGTTCTTGTCCGTTCTGAGCTCCTGAAGATCTTGTGATCAGTCATGACCCAAGTCCTGTTCCAACTGTAAGTACGCATAAACCAAGAACGCGCAGAATATGCAAATGTTAATGGAATCTTAAACAAAGGTGCATCAGTTGTTGACTTGTGAAGACTGGGCTGGGAAAATGTCTGAAGATACATTGTGTGCTGCTATAAAAATGGCTGAGGAGAGGACTCATGTTTTAAGTTCCCCCCCCCCCCCCCCCCTCAAAC
>CAAKHF010008526.1:8529-18529 GCA_901007745.1 Hippocampus kuda
CAAGCCGTCTACATTCGAGAAAATGCATTCAATCCACTTTCAATCCCCTCGATTTAGTTCAGGGGCAGGTCTCATTTTTTGCCGGAGAGCGTTTGGAGCCCTTCTGCGACCGCTCGCTTTGCTTCTCCCACACGATCACGCTTTGCAATGTCAAGAAAAGAAAATGCACGCGCCATGTTGCACATCATTATGCGTATGGGATTTGTGATGTTGTTCCATGCTGCAAAAAAAAAAAAAAAAAAAATCAAGTGGAAGCCAAAAGCTTCTATGGGGGTAGAGAGAGAAAACCCCACACTGCGGCCAGATCAGAATCCTTATCCCCTGACCTCAACCCTAATGAGAACCGAATGAGGGAAGAAATTTCATCTGTGTTTTATGTTACACATACAGTACATTTGACAATAAGGTTTATCAAGAAGCCAATAAGCCAATTCTGGACCAATTCTGAAAAGACGTTTAAAAACGTCTTTGGGAGTGAATGAGTGAAAAGGAGGATCTCTGATGATTGTATCCAGACACTTCACGTCCGGCAGGTGCAAGTCATCATGAAGTCTCGGGTTTGACCTTAAAATTTCAAGCCGCTCTCAAGTTAGCATGCTAAAGACGCAGCAAGTCAGGCTTTGAACTTTGTGATTCTTCACACATTCCCAATCCGTCAATCTCGATTGTTCATAAATGTCACGTCTTGTCAGTTGAACTCAACCGACATGAAGCGTGTCATTTGAAGCAGCTCAACCAGGGCTGGGCCATGCCAGTCCCAGAGGGCCTTCGCCATCTCTCCCTGTTGCAACACACCCCATTGAAATGAGCAGCTTGGATCTCAGGCTTCCGCAGAGCTTGCTGATGATCTGAGCGAAACTGTGAAGTCAACGCGCCGTTGCTTTTATGCCTTTTTGGATTTTGAGTCTTTCACGGCAAACGTTGCTTCTTCTCATTCTCTTTTTTTCCCCCATTTTTTATCAACATCAGAATCCTTGAATCCAAATGGAGTCGTCTTCAGAGCTCCGTTTCGTCGCATGCTGGTGGGTCACCTTGCTTTTGTGACCGCGACATCAACAAGTCTTTCTCCAACAACAAAAGGGCTTGGAAAAATGTTTGGATGTACACAGGAAAGACTTGCGGAGTCATGTAGGTCAAGTCGAATAAATGGCAAGTGCAACTCAAGTCCAATCTTTGACAAGATTTACCCACGCAAGCCCTGAAATTGCCGTAGTCGTGGTTGTACAGCGCCAAACAGCAACTCCTTTTTGGGAGCAATTTGGTCCGAAAGTGTGCATTGAAAAAGTGGTTCCTGAAAATCCCTCGTAAAGCTACTTAGCAAATGACCAGAGAGCATATGCTCTTGCCTGACGGGAGAAACGTTAACGTGCACTATTAATAAGTGGGGGAAAGCTACAAAAAAAAAAAAAATGTAATACTCCGAAGAGTCCATTAGGCCAGAGGATACGTGGGAATTGGGGCTGAGATTAGTCGCGCGAGTGGCGCCGTTTGTGTTGCGAGTCCAAGTAAGGAGTGACGGCCGCAGGATGAGATCCGTTGCGCCAGATGTTGCCCGTGTCTCGTAACGGGCAATGTTTGTGTCACACGGGCTCTGCGTAACGCCTTGGTTTGATCGCCATACATCCGTTGTTGGACCTTCATTCAAGCCCCGTCGTGTCCTCTAGATGTAGATCGGATCGATCTCGATGATCACCTGGATGCCGCGATGGAAATCTGTCCAATGCGGACTTATGCAGACATCCGTGAGGCTGAAACGAAGCAAGCGACCGACGTCGGCTATGAAAGGGCAACCCTGCATGTCGTTTTCAGCTTTGGATGGTGCTCAATGAATAACTCCTCACAGGCTGCGACGTGCACACAAAAAGGTGGTTGCTGATCAAAGTCTTTCGTATGAGCCACAGTAGTCGTCGGCTGTGCTACGGGCTAACGCGGGCACATTGTACACCGTTGCTATCGTACACCGCCATTTTGTGTCACGTGGTCAGTTTGAGAGTTGCATGAGAAGAGTTCTCTGCAGCACTACATTAGAATAACCCTTCCGCGGTCTGGCTTGAAAGGAGATCTATTCGCCGAGGTCCGGCAATTTCAGTTTCCGCCATCCACAGACAAGGCCAAATCCATTGTGCTTTTCAGAGGCAAAAAAGGCATGGTTTTAACGCGGTAAAGAGAAAAGATTAAATTCAAGAGAAAATGCCAACACAAAAAGCAGGATAGAAGCAGCAGCAAAGATAAAACAAAAATGGAAAAAATGTGAAAATAGGATGTATATTTCAACATCATTTATTTATTGAGTTGTTCAAAAGAAGGCGTGAACAAAGTTTTCAGGCCAGATCAAAATGTATTTGAGCGGGATCTCAAGTGTTGAGTCGTGGAACGCACAGTGGATGTCATGTTTTGGTTTGTGACCAACAGGTGGCACTGTAGGGCTCTCCCTGCAGCTGCACACCTGTTGGTCGTTATGTAATCATGACAGAATGACCCGACAACGACCCGTTGGCCGGGCTGGGAGTCCTTTTAACCCAGGAGAACCCACGGTGTCTCATATGGCACCTATAAATTCTGCTTCTCAAATGCTAACCTTAAATCCCAATGGGTCAAATTTGGCCCTAATCCTAAATTAGGATTAAAACATTGAATATTTGCAAAAACATGTATCTTGGTGTTCAGTGAACATATGGCAGTCATTTAATGTATAGTTCATCATTTTCCAAAGAAGAAAAGGGTTCTTGGGTTCTCTAGGGTTAAAGCAATAATTACATAACGACCAACAGGTGTCACTGTAGGGCTCTCCCTGCAGCTGCACACCTGTTGGTCATTATGTAATCATGACAGAACCAAAACATGACAGTGGAAAACAATCGTGGCTGACTTAATTCTGCTTCTGGAAACAATCAAGAAGCCTTCGCGGGGCAACCTGTGGGATCTGAAAGTCTCTGAAGGGCCTTTTTTTTTTCTCTTGAAATACCAGCGGGATGGCGTCCGGTTTCCTGGTACAAGTAAGAACGTGAGCGGCAGTCCTCGAGACCCCTTGCAGCTGTTGGCTTCAGTTTCTCTTCAGACGTGTAAAAAACGTTAAAATGGCTGTGGTGCACTTCTGCCCCGCTGTTCCAAAATCATGGAGCTGACAACATGGCAGCTAGGCTGGGCAAAGTCACATTTTGCCTGGCCATGACATGCTCCACACGATATCATTTGGCGGCTTGTTGATAAAATGCTGCATCTGTTAACCCTCACATTATGTTGAAAAAAAATCACATTGATTATGTTGTGGGTCATTTTGACCCGTACTGTAAAAATCCACACAAAATAGTCAATAAACAGGTTACACCAGTAACAACTTTGTTCAAGATGATGTAAACATTCAGATAAGTGACAGACAACAGATTTTTAATCCCAAAAGTATATTTAAGAACTGTTGAGTTCAAGTTTTTCCATGTCACACTTCTTTTTTTCATTTAAGTGAGCTCAGTCCCCAATGTTGTTTGGTTCTGTTTTTGGCCTTTAATTCAAAAGGGTACCCTCCTCAGTCTTCCTTGAGCCTCATCGAGCTCGCCTTTTAACACCGCTATAATTAGTTTTTTGATCCAGCCTCCAGCCCCCAGGTGGCTGGTTTTGTGGGCCATGTCTTCCCGAGAATTGAACCTGTCCAGCAAACGGAAACAAACTGCGCCACGTGACTCACCTCGTTTGTAACACTGACTCCCCCCCCCCACCCCCATCATTGTTGATCAGATAACGGGGGAGGGGGGGGGATGTGGTGGGGGGGCTGACAGCTTTAAGGCTTGCGTTGGAGGGGGTCAGAGTCAAAGCAGACACAAGGTTTCAGGACACCTCGTTTTAAAATTCTTTCGCCATCATTTAAGTTGTCCCGCCGCTAATGTGCCCGCACGTTCAATTAAAAAGAAAAGTTGAGGGAGTAATTGAAGGCAAAGCCTGCCCGCAAAGTGGAGCGGGAGAACAACGCAAGCGGTAATGCATCTTGGCAGCGGGGATACATCACATTCGTTCATCGCAAGTTGACCTCAGAGCAAGGCAACTTGGAGAGCACAGACAAGAGACTGCGACAGAGCTCCGCATTTGCCACTAATTGTGGAAAAGGATCTTCCCTCCGGCGGGTCCTCGCTTCACAATCGGTGCAAGATTGACGCATTTCTGTCAAAAAAAAAAATGGCCATTTTACAGACACTGTTTTTCCACCCTGCCAGGATAAAATCGAAGATGGCTTATCTCGAAAGTAGATCCTGTCGGAACGACGGCGCATAAAAGGAAAAAAAGTCTTTGTGTGCACACCGACAAAGCCCAAAGTCGACGCAGGCAGCGTGCCACACCACGACCTGGCATGCAGCCACACCGGCGGCAAAAAACAAACAACATCTGTAACGTGTGCGCAAGAAGAAACAAAGCAATTCCAGAAGTCATTTGAGCCGAGTCGGTGACGGTCCACCGATGACGCTTTGCACTTGTTACTTTGGAGACGTTGAGGCAAGTGCGAGGGCGACGTCGGGTTGATTTTCGATGGGAGCTCTCTCCAGGATCTTTCTTTCTCGTGAACCAAACGGAATTGCAGCATCGTGCATGTAAGAGCTTGATTGGACGCGAGGGCGGCAGTTTTTTTGCCAATTCAAATTGGGATCGGGCGGCACGGAGCAGGAAATTCGAGAGATGGTCTGCCAAGATACGTCGCGGCTCCGCCTCTTGTATGGCTGTGCGTGAAAAAGCTGGCACGGCACCTCGACAACGCCTTTGGATGCGGTTTTACTTGATGGGCCACGTGTACGTTTGTCCTGACCACCATGGCTACATTGTAATTGACCCCTTATGCAGGAAAACATCCCAAAATAGGACTATTGACGAACAAACAAAATTGATGTCATGATATATTAACATGTCGAAGGCGCTAACTTGTCCATATTGAATATTCCAAATTCAATGTTTTTGTTTTTTACTTATACGCAGATGATAGTTACTTATACCCATCGCACAATACTGCTTTTTATTGCTTTGATGTCCATAGAGGGCACCGACCGAAAAAAGTAAATAGAAACTATATATGTATGGATAGGTCTGACGCCACTGAACATTTTGAGTGGTCGCAAGACAAAAAAGGATTCAGAAATGACTTTGATATTACACTTTAAAGCCACCATTCCATTATGGAGCCTTTTTTCCGATGTGTCGTTACAAAAAATCAACGCACAAGGGTTTCAAGTAAGCCCGAAGTCTTTTTTATTTTTATTTTTTGGTTTGCTTTGCTTTCCCGGCTGCTGAGGTTTTGAATGAAGATTGAAGATTGCGGAGATGTTGACGCACTTGTCACGGATGTGGGAGGAGCATGACAAGATGGCCAATTGCTTGAGCGTCTCTTCTTTTGTTTCGATACGTCATTGCCACTTTTGAGTTGTAATCGAGCCTCCGGGGTGGCCTCCATCCCAGTGGCACGCTCTCCCACAGACGAATACCCCGCCCATACTTGCCATTGTTTCATCGAAAGGGCGGACGGCCGGGTTTCATTAACCCCATTTGGTGATAAATGGAAACGTCAAGCGCCTGCTCGTGCAATACGGCACGATGTTTTGGTTTTCTTTTTCTCTCCGCTTTTTTTCCCCCCTTTACAAGACTCGAGCCTTTTCTTTCAGGGGCATCAAGCAGCTACTGGGCTGACCCACACCGTCTGTCTTACTGAGACGGGGGAAAAAAAAAAAAAAAAAAAACAGCTTTCTGCTTAGAGTATCTCCAGCCTGTTGTGAGACAGCGGGGTCAACCCGCCAAGACGTGACCCCCACCGCCAGGCCGACGTTTATCACAGCAGGTGGAGGTTGATCGCAGCACTGCCGAAGCCGAAGCGTCCAATCAGCAGGTTGGGGGAGAGTCAGCCCCGGCCGCACCTTTTCCAGTTTTGTGAACCCTCGTGATCGGGACCAAGACCCCACCCACGGGCGTGCAGTGGGGATTTCAGCCAAGGTGTGAAATGGAATTTGGAGCCGAGTCAGTCAAATCTTAAATCGGCGCTTGCTGCCATTTAAGTTCCAGGTTGTCGCTCACTCGCAGCGGCACAGTGTGAAAGGATTATGGCAGGCTTGGCAAGATGGCCACTTCCTGCTGCGATTGTCGCGGGAGTCATGACACGTCACGACCCATCGGAAGACTGACCGATGGCGGGACAAGTTGGACGGACAAATAGGACAAATTCAGACATCTGCTGACCCAGGAACCAAATGAAGGACCGGCCACTGCGCTGCGGGGATTGGATTGACTCGCTCTCGTCTGGTTTTCTTGAACTGAATTCCATCAATTCAACTTTCTTTGTTGTTCCATTCATGAAGACTTGCGAGGGCATACGAAGCGATTCGTCCGCCACTCTTGCTGCTCGGTGTGTTTCCGCCACATCCTCTCCACTGCCGCTCTAAAAGCAGCTTAGCATCTCTCAGGGCCATTTTCACACCCACACTCTCTCTGCGCCTTTCCCTAAAAATCAGTTTGGGGAGTTTCAGACAGTCAACTTACCTGAGGCTATTACGAGCTATTTTTACTCGCCAAGTGCGTGCCACAGTGAGACTCTTTTAGCTCCATTCTCCCTTCCCAGATGCCTCGCTACCGCCACTTTTTGATCAAGGCTTTGTCCGTCATGTTTTTATGGGTCTCCGTTGACTGAGTCAGAACGGGGCCTGTGAAAAGGTCAAAAAGCAAATGAGCAAACTATGAATATATTTTGCCTCCCTTTGCTAAATTGATACCGTGTTCTATTTGCAAGTTGTTGTTGGGTTTTTTTTTCCCCCTCCCTGAATGATTCATGACTGAGGCGTACAGTCGGGTAGACCGTGCACAACACCTGTCCAGGTGTTCAGTTCCTCCATGGCCAAATTTCCAGGACCTCCTCTCATAAAGTCTATTCATGAGGGGATCTGAAGGACGTTTGAATGTTTCACACTACGGCTAGCAGCCGATTTAGCAAAAACAACAACGTCTGCATTCGGTAGGAGTAAAGGCACTTAAGATTTAAAGCACTTTATTCAGTCTATAATGCAAGGAAATTGACTCGGATGCAATCAGACATCTAAGAAGGGACGCCTTGTGGTTTGGACTTTACTGCCATAGGAAATACAAGCGACAACATTTTTCGTAATTGTTGCTTTCTTTCAAGGCGCATTCAAGTCAGTTCAGGTTTATCCACAACAGAAGTTATTTCAAGGCACTTTACAGAATGAGCAGGTCCTCACAGACGGACAAAAAAATGACTGGACCGCACATGAAGAAGCACTTGGAAACGGACTTGAGGGAAAAAAAAAACTGCCTCGAAGGAAGAAGACAGTCATGGAATCGACATTTTTGAGCCCTCGCCCAAGGCACCAAAACGCACTTGTTAATGTGCCGCGTCACATCGCCACCTGAAAAACATGGCTTGAATGAAGGGCTTTTTTTGTCAACCAGACAGAGAAAAACTTGCTGGTGTTTTGACTTTCAGGAGGCAAGATGACTGGAATGGTCTTAATTAAAATCAATCAATCAGGGATCTGCAACTGTTCTTTCCAGCACCAGGACCACACACATCACACCAGGTCCTCGAATCACGACATTGATTTCCAGTGAAAGAACAGATGTCAAAATCTTGCTGCTGGTCGATCAATCTCCAAATGGTCTTGGACCAAAATATGTACACGCAAGACGTACGCGTAGCCTCCAGAGCATCCAGAGCCCGCAGGTTGTCTGGGACAAGTCTCCCGGGTGTTCCCAGGGCCAGAACCAAAGTGAAGCAACATTTGGTTACGATGCTCCTCACTTGTGGAACCTGTGGAATGCCTGAGCGCCGTTCAAACAAAGCATTCCTTCTGCTGATTGAGCATCCCGGTTTTATCAATACCATTTCAAGGTGCACGAGTGGCTACGTTTGTTCTATAAATGAACTTGCTAATAGACACCCCCGACACCTCACCTTAAAGTGTCGGGAAGTTCATTGAAAGCTGGAAGCTCTCTGGCTCGGGAATGATCGTTTAGGAAACACCCAGTTTACTTCTGATTTCGCATCGAGTGGGTGTTCACTAGCATCGCCCTCCCGCATGAACACGAAAAAGCATTTCAATCAATGAGTCTTCTAATGGGCCCTCCGAGCAGAAAGCGGGGCGGGGCTATGGCTTTTCATTTTGCGTGGCAGATTATTACACTCAGCCAGCGCACTCAGGCCTTTCCCGAAACGAGAGGTGTGGAGAATTAAAAGCCTCGGCGAGGCGCATCCCTTCCTTGGTTTCACCCGTGACTGCCGATGGCCGTCAACTAGGTCGGATGGCGGTAAAAGCAACGTATTCCATTCCGTATGCCTTTCCACCACCTAAGCGTCCCGCTCCTTCTAAGGCGCCGTGTTAGCGGAGGAGTAGCTAGCCTTGGCTACCAGTCGACTTGACAGCCAAGAGCGGCGTAATGAAAGATTTGATTTGAGGTCTGACAGGCCAGCGAGGCTCCTTGATAAAACTTCTCAGGATGAGACAGAGAAGGCTCCGGATTGCAATTGGCAGCAGTGGAAGTGATCATCTGATCAGCGGGAAAGGTTATTGTTAAGTACAGTAAATGTCCAACTTAAGGTACTGTAGAGAGTTTTTGTTTTTGCTTTTGTTTTGTTTTTAATCGGAACTCTTTATGTGGACTCGAATGTCATGACACTGTCAGCACGGCCAAGGACATGATCTCACACGAGGAACCCAAAAACCTAAACGTGTTACGAAGACGCAATGTGAAAAAGCCAATCTCTCTTCACGGGCCACGAGGAGCTGGCAGCTGTAACATTTATTTTAACATCTTGGCAAGACTTACGCAGCTGGTGTTTAATTACAGAGGGCGAGGGTGGTGTGAAACATCTTGATGACAACGGAGAGTGAGCGCTGACTTCCTCGCTCGTCTCGCTGTTACGTTTTTGTGTCACTGTTCTATTCTCGTCGTCGAACGGGAGCTGCAACTGTCTTACCTCGATTGGTGTAAAGTTTGGATTTCACAGCTTCCGGGAGGGTAATATTAAAACACCTTTTCGACATGTTTCATATCCTGTATCGACTGCGTTCATATTGGGACAAATAAAGAACTTCATTAACAACCTAAAAATGGCTGCTGAAAGCAATAATGATCCACTCCACTTGTGGTACGCGTGCTTCCCATAGTGGGATGCAAACACATCACTGCCAATTTCATGACTGAACTCGTAATTTCATGACTTTATGAAAAGCTACCCAAAATACACATATCGTAAAATCCCTTGGCTAATACGCACCCCTGTAGAATGCGCACACCCAAAAATCAACTTTTTTCTTTCCTCTGTATCCGCGAATAATACTGACCCTAACTCGCTGTCATCCATGATTATCATCTGGTCGCATCTGTGCAAGTGCACGTGTTTCATGCTGCAATGACATTGTCTCACTGTAAACTAGCCAAAATGGTGGTTGCAAGTTCCCTTCTTGTTGTATGCGGTCAAAACCAGCATGCAGAATGACATTGTAAAAACACAGCAAGTCAATTATGACACAATGTGGGTTGTAAGCTGTAAAATAAAATCATAATAATAAACATGCATGTTTTTTTTTTCCTGAAAAAGAATTCGTCCTCCTGCCGAAATCCATTTTTGGTGCACATTGCAAAACTCTTTCGCCAAATGGTCAGAAGATGGAAAAATGTGTCCCACTCGGGTTGCTCGCAGGCCTTGTTTGGTGAATCTGAAATCTGAATGGTTAAAATAAAAATAAATCAATAAAAATAACAACAACAAAAAAAAGCAGCCATTGCTACAAGTGCATATGTGTTCTCGGCCAGGCCAGGACGTGACATTGTCATCGAATGACCTGGGCAGGTTACTCTGACATGGCAACACAGAGATCCTGAAATCTGATTGGATGAAGAAAAAAAATCTAACTTCCACACGACTGGCCACTGGGCAACCAAAACAATGGCGATGAAATTAGCAGAATGGACTACACGCATACATCCCCTCACCTCAACCCTACTAAGAACTTGCACGTCC
>CAAKHF010008533.1:0-12843 GCA_901007745.1 Hippocampus kuda
TTGTTACTTGTTTGGAACTATTTTGTGTGGAAGGTTACAGTGTTCCGTGTCCATATAAATAAAGCGGGTGGAGCTTCTCTGTGTTCGCCTGACAGTGACGGTGCACTGAAGCACGTCGAGAGTTCAGCGGTGCAGTGGTAGTGACCTAGCGAACACTGAAAATAAAACGTCTCCAGTGTTGTCATCGAACCAAGTGTAGTCATCCGAAATGATGTCTACACAAAACCGTAGAGAGACTTCCACGCAAGAAGGACCAACAGAATCAACATAGCCTGACTGCTGTGTTCAAAGCAAACTTGAGAAAAACGAAGTATGCAACCATGGTTTAAATCCACTATAGGCTGAGTACTAGTTTACCTTAGATGTGCACTTTATAATGTTATATTGCTCTGTTTTGATTCCATAAAAAGAGCTGTTAAAGCAGCTGTTGTGTGACAAAATATTTTTTTCACTCTTGTTGATGGACAGTAATATTGTGTGAGAGATTATGTGTGAATAACTGCTCCAAGTGAAAAATGTTCATGTAAAATTGAAAATCGAAATTGTTATTTCAGTAAATATTTGCATTTTGCACATAGAAAACTGATTCATGATTCCATGTTGATGGGAGCATTAAAATGGGGGAAAATAGGACAAAAAAAATATAAAACGAAATTCAGAAACGATAAAAAATGCGTGAGTAATCACGATTAATTTTTTGTGAATTTGAGTTAATTATGACAGTTGCATTTTTAATTAGATTAAATATTTTAATCGTTTGACAGCTCTAATATATATATTAGCATTAAATTCACTGCTGTGCATGTCATGTCCTTTTCACAAGAATCTCATTTTTGCCACTTTTAGGTCAGAAACAGGTGTTTTGGGTCACACCAACCAATGCTGAACTTATGATTACTAAAGAACAGACAAAGCAAACTTATTTTCCTGGAGAAAGAATCCATCCACTCTTTCTTTTGGCTGATTCGGTCCTTTCGTTGTCACAGAACACAATTTTTGTGCGGGTCTTGAAAGATCAATCAAAATGATCCAAAACGGTTGGACACATGGGAAACACTGCTTTAAAAACGTCCGGCAGTGAATGAGTTCAGATATGTACCTAACATAAACACGTCACACCAACTGAAATTGATTTTAATGACCAAAACAAGATTATCCGGACTTGGAAATGCCATGGCTCCAGGGGACCACGGCACTTCTGATGGCAAGAGACACACCTAGTGCAGATGATTGCTTGATTCCTCCCCCATTCACGTATACTGGCCCAATGCAAGTGTCCAATTCAATGTCAAAGTCAAGCTACAGCGGTAGGTTGGCAGAATGACGCAGGGGAATATCGCGACTGAGCCGGCCGGGGTTTGCTTCCTTCATCAATTTCATTCAACCTTCAACTGTCAGCCCAGTGATTTGGAAATGGTAAATGGCTTGTCACTTTACATAGCGCTTTTCTACCTTTGGTACTCAAAGCACTTTATACTTATTTACCTACTGATGACACAACATCAGAAGCAACTGGGGGCTCAGTATCGTGCTCAAGGACAATGGCTGGGGATTGAACCCCTAAACTCTGGGTTGGGAGACGACCATTCTGCCACACAGCCACGCCGCTTTGCCCAGTTCCACATCAGTTCCAACGGGAAGAATGAAAATGGTTCTCTTCGTTTTGTGCAACTGTACTGCAGCAACGCTCTGGGAAGGACAGTAGCAAAGGTCTCATTGTGATTCTCAGCAGGCACGAAGGACTCTCTCGCCCTGGATGACTCGCCTCTCCTACGTGCTTGGCAGCCAGACAGCTGTTGGAGGGTAGGCGCCAAACGGGACGGGAATTAAATCACAAGAACGCATCAAACTCGTGTATCATTGCAGTCAGGTCTCTTTTTGGTTGCCCCACTGAAGCAGTTTAGGGGTCTTACTTTCAAGGGACAAGTAAGCATGTCTACATCAAAAACTAACTTAAGAGTGCCTTGCTCACACCAAAACCAAAACTACATTTAAAAATGTTTTGTGGTGTAATCATGTCACTCAATGAACACCGACGGATCGATACATGGTGCCGTAAGAGATAACAGTGAGACGATGATCAAACAACGGGTGCGGAGTGTTGATTGAATGTGTTTCGAGGACGTGAGCGAATACAGACACTCCAGGGAGAAATGAGAGGGGAGTTTGCTAGCCATGGTCTCAGTCCAAACAACTGAGTCCTGAGCTTGTCAAATGAGTAAAAGCATCGAAGCCGTTGAGAGACTTCTTGGGTGAAGGTGTGCTCTCGCAATCTTCAGTACAAAGTGACTGGACCGGCCCCGAGTTCCCCAAGAGTGGGCGTCAAACTGTAAATAAAACAGTGCGGGGGGACTGGCAGCCTCACCAGAGCTCCTCCAAAGCCCACGAAAATATTTCACACAGAGATGTGATTTGTGGATTCAGCCAGCAATTCCCTTTTATTCCAAAGTAAATTGCGACAACAAGCGAGCGACTTTTGAAAGATGCTGACATGTTGAACTATTCGAGTCCAACAAAAGGAAATGAAAGGAAACCCGGGTTCATGGCAGCCAACAAATAAGGATTAAACTAAGAAGATTAATAAAATTAAAAGGTTCTTACCAAGACAAGGGGGTGAAAAGGTCATTACTCTACAGTAGTCAGTAAAAACAAGCAATGTACTAAATTTGGAAACTTTAGGCAAAAGAACGACACAGTTCCTTTTTTTAAATGGTTCGACATGCAAACAGTTAGGAAATTAGACATCCAACAAAGATGGGGTCGAAAACGACTTTGCTGAGCCCAATTCCCATAAGATGAGCTAATGGGCAGGTACAGCTTCTCTCGGGTGTCTGTGCATGTGCGTCCAAGTGCGTGCACGCATGTGTGCGCTCGAATTTTGGCTGGAGTCTCAGCTCAAAAAAAAAAAAGAAATAAATTTGCACCAGGGCCTATCACCATGATGTTACGCCTCCAGTTTCAGAGGTATGCAGGCAATATACAAGCAGAGAAAAGAAAACAATTTCCAACCTCCTCAGATGCATTTGACCCTTGGCAGCACAAGCGCACATTTGTATATTGTACTGTGTGATCATGCTGAGTGATTAATTTGTATCAGCCACACACAGCCTTCCTGGTATGTGGTTCTGGCTCAGGCTAGCGAATTTGGTTGGATTCTGAGTAAACTGCCGGCTGTACGGCGTGCACATTGGATTTCCTCATGCGGGGCCAGCAGAGCGCCGGGCTGTCCAAACAGTGCACACTGAAGTGCCCGCAAGCACTGTTCATGGCAAAAAGCATTAAACATGAGCGAGTGAGCAAATGCACAAACGTACACCAAGTCCCGCTCTGACAGTTACATCACTACAGGGAGACTTTAGGAGAAAAAGGAAATAGTTTGGAACCCATGTCTTCATATGAGAGAAGTAAAATCAGGAGGTGTTGATTTCAATGTGCGCCGAAAAAAAATGTCAAAACAATCGTGAAGGCTGAAAGAAAGCCTTTGGGACGGAGCAGGATGAGGTGTTGATCCAAGCCGCGCAGGCCTCCGGTCACCATCACCAGCTGGGACACAACACTGACCAATCTCCCGCCCCCCCAACTCCCTCCCCCCAATATGTCTCTCTCAATATGGCCATCACTGCAAAACAAATTCAATGCAGGGACATTCTGGCACCTTCTAATTAATGTCATGTGTGAAACAAAAAAAGGCAAGGCATGACTGTACAGGCGAACAGCTTTACAGTTGGATTACAATGAAAGGTTCATTTCCAGGCTGAAAAACAGGCAAAAAATGTGCAGGAACTCCGACTTTTCTCAGAAATAGTTAGTGATCTTGAAGTACGACACATCACTAAAATGCTAATTTTAGTCCAAGGCAAATGTCATACACCCAACGTTAAATCCTTCTCAATTGACTCATTAGACTAGGAATAATGGCCAGTCAAAGAGTAGTAGTCTTTTGAGACACCTTGTACATAGTGCACAGCTCACAAGCATCGTGTCTATTGGCTGGTGGGTGAGAGATGGTTTTTTTGGGTTGTTTTTTTTTTTTTTAAATGAAGACCGCAATGTAGTAATTGATATTTCGCTCATGTTTGATGAGATTTTCTTCTTTTTTATGCGTGTCAATACAAGGATTACTTCTCTGGCTTGGGGCGCTTCCAAAACTCAGGTATTCCATGCGCAGTACGGTGGCTGAATGCATCCTGAGTGGATTTTGGTGAAACCTAAAGTAACTTCTCTCAAAACAAGCGTCATGTTGGTTCAATGTATTACCCCAAATCAAGTTTGGGGCTCAGCCATATTATGGAGCTGTGTTTGTTGGACCGCTGTTAAAAGTTACTGATACTGCGGCTAAAAGATGACAGCCTCAAGGAAAGGAATAAATCTGTGTCTCGATGAATTTGCTTCAGAGGACTATCGCAAAAGTAGGGCACACAAAGCGTCTTGTTCTTTTCCTCTTTTGAGGAAATGAATTCTTCCAAGCAGCGACATCATGTAATTAGACCCCCACCACCCCACCCCACCCAAGGTCAAATGTAAAAGCGGTGCAGCTTCACACACTTGAGTCGGATCCCAAAGCAAGACTATTTGCATTATGAGGAACAACATGAGGAGAAAGAGGGCAGATGGAAGTTGTTATTCCTGCATTTTTGTGCCGCATTAATAATTCAGATGGAGCACAGTCAAGGCCTTTGGGATGTATTATGGAATAAGAAAGTCAAGTTACAAAGTATGTGTAGCAGCTGAAAAGGGTATGAAGACCAACGCTGCAAAGCATTCACCATTCCCACTGCAGACAGAGGCATTGACAATTCCTTTCAGACAGAGGCAATTACCTAAACTTTATTGAAGTTGAGCATGAGCCAAGCACTTTACGAACTTCAATAAAAACATGCTTCAATGTTGTCATCGTGTTTTCTTCACTCGTGATGTTGCACTTCATAAAAACGGCTCTCATTAGCCAGAAAATACTTCAATGTCACGTGGTACAAAAACAAAAAAAATTGTTTGACCATGTTCGTAACCCCAAACCCTAATTCAATGGAAAATTCTGCTTCTTCTTCTGCTGTGTATGCTTCAGCCACCCGGGAGCCCTGTAATACGGCCATATATTGGCCGTATATGGAGATGGTCTCAGGTCCTTGGCAAGGCCATAATGTTAGTAGTTCTTTCCAGAGGATGAAGAATGCACGCCTGTGAATATTGTTATATTACGCATCTTCATGTGCTGCTACACCGTTAGTGTTGTTTAAAGGATTATAACCCTGCGACACAGGGGCGTTTCGTTAACCAGTCTATGGCGTTTCATATTACATGTTAAGCTAGTGAACTTTAAGGCAAAGTTATGTGGCTGTGTTGAATATACAATGTGCAGTTTTCTTTGGAGGCGGCCCGGTAGTCCAGTGGTTAGCACGTCGACTTCACAGTGCAGAGGTACCGGGTTCGATTCCAGCTCCGGCCTCCCTGTGTGGAGTTTGCATGTTCTCCCCGGGCCTGTGTGGGTTTTCTCCGGGTGCTCCGGTTTCCTCCCACATTCCAAACACATGCATGGCAGGCTGATTGAACACTCTAAATTGTCCCTAGGTGTTAGTGCTGTGTGTGCTTCAGTTTATTGAAGTTGCATGTGCATGGTTGTTTGTCTCTGTGTGCCCTGCGATTGGCTGGCAACCAATTCAGGGTGTCCCCTGCCTGCTGCCCGAAGACAGCTGGGATAGGCTCCAGCACCCCCTGCGACCCTAGTGAGGATGAAGCGGTTCGGAAGATGAATGAATGAATGAGTTTTCTTTGGTTTATGTTTAGGTTGGCAGAAAAAAAAACAGCTTGACACCTGTTTTTCGAAGAATTGTTCACAATCAGACAAACTGCTGCCTGTTGAGGACTTAGCAAAGAAATGGACAAACCGACAGACGGACTGACCAACGGACGAACTGATGGACCAACCGATTGATAAATAGCAAACTAGTTTGCGGTCAAAAGAACAACAACGTGAACTCAGCTATGGGAAGTTGAGCATCAAAACTTGTGGAAGCAGGAGTTCGGAACATTTTGTTTCTTATCAAAAGCTAACTGATGAATTGTTTCATTCATAGACCGTTAATTTTCCCCATCGTGAATCAAGGTGATTCCAATGATCCCTGGTTTGTTGCCAATGTCACACTCTGCCGACCGTGCACGATGCCCTGTGACTTGACTTGTGAAGAAAATTAAGCCTTGACATTTTACCTCTGCAGAGCGAGTGTTAAAATTAGCACGACCCCCTGCAATTGAACCCTTTACAAACGTTAAACAAAACTCTGGGTGGTCAGCTGCGGCCCTCGTGGAAGGAGTTGACTATTGGTGATGTTCGGCTGCCAAGCGGCACTCACAGCCGCTGCAGGTGTTGGGAAAACATCACAGCCTCCTGCCACATTTCAACAAGACTGGGTGCTACTGTGCGCCATTCAATAAGAGTGACGCTATTGTCACGTCCGTAAAGGCACATCGCTTCACATACGCACTCATAGTCCAGTGTGAGAGTTGGTCACTTTGTGAAAGGAAGAGAAGAGTGGGACATTATCAAGAGAAGAACCAATGCCTGTGAAACACTCACAATCTTTCCCTTTTATGGATGCGGGTAAACACTGATGTGGTGGGCAGAAAACAGCAATTACACCACACCCCGGCTTTTGGGAATCAACAAACGCTCTTTCATCTGCGGACTCTCACACTTACAGTATGTGTGCAACGTTGATGCGCCTCTGATGTTTGGTCACGGTTGAGGGAAGTGAAGGGGTGGAAGCAGGCTACTTTCAGCACCTTTGGACTGAGTATTTATCATTTCACAGAAAGGGAAACACCAAAATGGCCACCAATCGCAGTTACAAGTTCAGGTAACTGTGAGGTCTAGCTGTTGTTTTGTCCCCTTTGGGTCACCATCCACATGTTCTACTGTAGTATCTGCGACTTTTGAGAGTGCATGGCTAAAAAAGGCAGATGTTTGCAGTGCCAGTTGTACAAGAAAGGTGAGGCCAAGTGCAATTAAAAGGTTTCCGCACAGCGAGTGTAGGCTGCTGAAGAATTCAAAGTCTGGCCCCCGAGCCACATTCGCACTTTTCACCACAGTCAGTGTGCCGCTCCGAAATGCTGCTGAGGTCAATTATGCAAGTTGACTCATTAGAATGCCAGCAGGGTGATCGTGATGAGGAACCCTTCCAATGGCAGCAGCAAGATGTCAAGTACGACCTACGGTTCCTTCCCATGAAGTTGATTTTTAGGACATCCAATGGACAATTAATTATTATTATTATTATTATTATTATACAATTACTGTATACCACTTGTGTCAAACTCAAGGTGCGGGGGGGGGGCAGATCTGGCCCGCCATAGCATTTGATGAGGCTATTATTCTTGACTTCTGATTTCATAATGAGTTATTTAGCCATCAATTTGTTACGTACTGTGTACAGTGGGTAATCATTTGAGGAGGTACATTTATACGGTTTCCCAGTCAGAATGGCCCTCCAAGGGAAACCGCAACTACAATGTGGCCTGTGATAAAAATGAGTTTGACACCGCGGCTTTATACTATTGATGCCCAGAAGTTTGGGAAATATTCCATTTCCGAGCAAATTGAAAGTGATGGTGTATTGCTGGGTAGAAAGTCAAGTGAATATCGATGACAAGTAAATGTGGTGTTGCTGTGTGTGTTATGTGCGTGTTTTTGGAGGGGCATTGTGTATCCCACTTTTTACAAAAAACAAAAAAACGAACGAACGAAATTGTAAATAAAATTATTTGTTGACAAAGAAAAAATAATAATTTCAATGAAATGTGGTTGCTCTAAGCACCATTATGTTGCTTTCAACAATGACAAGAGCATTTGTAATTTGCCAGTTTATTCAGGTCAATTCCCATTTTGAAAATCCCTGAACTTTGTCAACTCTAATCCACTCATTCCCCAGCCTGTTTGTCGTCATGATCCCACACAAATCAAATGCGGTGAAATGAGGTGAGCATTTGAACTGACTATTTTAACAGTTAAAGTCTACCGACGACAGTGTGGTTAAGACAGGAGCTCTTACTTTGAGGCAGTTCATTCAAGTCGGTCCTGCGCTCGACTTGACGCAGCACCTTTTCTGGCCAGAACGCTATAAAGGCAGCACTTTTACAAGCGCCACAGTACCACCACAAGTAAAAGCCGTCTGTTCAGCAGTGAACTGTTTTGACTTTGTGACCTTCCTCTTGCTAATCCTCTCTCATTCATAAAATGCAGCTGTGCCCCCCCCCCACCCAACAACCCCACCGCGGTCTATCATTTGGACTCTAGAGGAGTTCATTCTGGTCCTTGGACTAAACTCAAATTCAGATCAAACAGGCGCCGCTTAAGTTGACCCTGAAGAACAAATGTAGATCTTGCGTATCATTTGCAGGCCCCTTACTCCTCGTGTGATGGAACCACAGGTCCGTTACAACAACTGCTTCCAGCAGAGGTTTATTTCACTTTTCAACTCTTCCCTCCCCCCCTCAGCAGCCCCATCTAAATTGGATTAATGGTCTCCCTGTGCCCAGATGTTACATACTACTGATGGGAGGAGTTTTGTGACTTTTGTGACCCTAGCTATGGCATTCACTGGGAAAAAAATAAACTTCCGTTGGTACATCAGTTACCTTTTACAATATCTAATTCCAAGAAAAGTATGCATACAGTCCACACTGACTCCTCTAAATGAAGCCCATTCTTCCTTTGCGATCCAAACTATTGCGCATGCAATTTGTATGTGCTAAGTAATACAGTGTGGAGGACAGATCAGAATGACATGACAATGTGACCCAATGCATGCCTGCAAGCTAGCCACTCCAACAGGTCCAGGCTGTTCAAATCTCGTTAGTCAAGGACCTGCAATGTCATTATTTGATGGCACACTGTGCTGTCAGTGATCCCTCAGAGGGAAACACAATCTCGAGTAACGCGACCAATCATTTATAATGAACACATAGTGTAGCTACATTAAAAGCGGGATTGTGGGGAGGGGGTACACAAGGAGAATATGTCTGATTGTGGTATCTTGTGCTGCCAGACGGCTTCTTCTACCTGCTCATTTTGGGAACGACCTCATGGTCGTCTTTGCTTTGAAAAGTAGGCCCTTGAACCCAGATCAGATCTCGGCCGAATGCTTGTTTTTGTGTGCGCCACTTTCACTGATGAATGAATCGATCGTGGCATTCGAAGGAGGCTGCATGCCGCTGTGTTGTCGGCGTCGCTTTGTGTGTGCGTGTGCACTGCTCGGGCCTGTGTTTTGTATCCCCAAAATCAAGTGGTCACGTTTCTTTTGAGTATGACAGTGCACGAGCAGCCAACAGGCGACTTACCTTCGGCAGCACCGTTAGGAGAGATGACCCCCAGGCTGAGTAGAAATCCAAAATAGAGCCAGCTCATCGCCATCTCCTGAGCAATGCCCCGACGGTGCTGCTATTGGCAAAGGAGCAGTGGAGGTGGCCGGGGGACTTGACTGGTTCTCCAAACCCAAAGTAGTCCGATCGAGCACCTCATCCGAGCCCCAGCTCCGATGATCCGGCCGGGATCGTGCGTTCGTTGGGCTGCACCCTCAGTTCAGCACGCCCCCTCTTTTTCTTCTTCGGGGGTGGGAGGAATGGAGACGCCGCTCACGTTAGACGAGGCGTTGCAGCAGCACTGTCACGTAAAGTCTTGGAAAGGGCGCTCAGCTTTCAAACATGATGCACAGTGTGGCAGCGCACACTCAACACCACGCCACCACTGTTACGAGCTCGCACTCACTCACTCACTCACACCAGCACGCGCACACACAGAGACGCAAACGCGAGCACACCGGCTTCCCTCACAGGATTCCGCAAATAAAATGACGGGCAAACACAAAATGCCCACATAAATGGCGCTTTCGCCTCAGGAGCGCATAAAGTGTCTCCTCAAACGCGCAATCGCATGAGTGGATGCTAAGTATCCAGCTCCGAGGACCATTGACGAGTCTGTGACGTAACCAGCTTGATTCCACACGAAAAAACGGGAGGTGAGCGGCGGAGGGCGTCTGCGCATGCGTCAGCACACCTCCCTTTTCCTACTGTTTCATGCGCCTTTTTAGCCCACTGTCAAGGGGGGGGGGGGGGGGGCGGGGGGGGGGGGGGGGGGCCTCAATTTAAGACCTTTGTACTGTATGGGCCTCACCCTTACACGTGTAGACTGCATTCATTGCTTTCCAATTCAACGGGATCATACTTGACAAATCCCAACATTTCAATCGTTGGATGAATTTAGGACAATATTATTTGCAAAAATGCCCAAAAAAGGAAAATGAAAATTGTAAAAATGTCAACGTATTTTCATTCATGTTTTGTTTCACCACTTATTGCCACACTACAGTTATTTCGTAAACGGCAAGACCAAGTCGTCGAGTGAAGCCCGTTGACTGGAGCTCTGCTTTTTATGATAAATAGCGTTCCCTGGTGGTGAAGAATTTGGCAAAAGACTGGCCAGTAAAGAGGGAAAACTTTGGGGAATTTTGAAGTGTGTTCGATCGCTGTTTTCTTGAGAATTTGAAAATGTAATATTCAAACGAGCAGTCTGAATTTGGTGCTTTAGAAAAACACTGTTGTAGTTGTAGATTTTTTTTTCATTTCAAATTGAACAATTTTATGAGCGGCGCTGTATTTCAAATTCAACGTACCTAAAGCTGTTAGTACCAAAAGGTTTAATGATTGTTTTCATGGATCACATGAAGACACTAGCGTTGAACGGCATTTTTGTCAATTTATTTTATGCTGCGAAACGTGTAAATCAGCGACACTTAAGTGTCGCTGATTTACACGTCTCCCAATTGGGAGAAGGCCATTAAATATATTACCCTCAACTACTCCCTAACATTCTCCTTTTAAATGGTCAGCATCTGCAATAACCCATGTAATCTTATTTAATTGATTGTAAGGCTGCCCCCGTTCAACTATCATGTAGATTCTTATGTACAAATGTAAAGTATAAATATTGTTGACAGGAGATCGCAAAATCTGCAAATTTGTATGTATTGAAATATATTTTGAAAGCCAACTGAAATGTGGTTTTATTCCCTCATTATAACATCAAAAGGGAATACTGAAAGACTATCACAGTTCTTTGTTGAGCAGTTTTCTATGTTGAATAATCTCAACCTGCAGGGGACGCTGAATACATGTCTAAGTGACGTTAGTTCGCGTGTACAGTACTCGTTTTAAACATAACCACAAAGTCCTGTGCGATATTCGTGTGTGCGTGTGTGTGGGTGAGTGCGGATTATATCCATCCAACCTCTTTCTCTTGTACGTCATTCAAGAGAGATGTCATAAATGATTTATATTTTTTCAAGGAAAGTGTGAGAGGACTTTTGCAAATAAGGAGATGTTCACAAATGATTACCTTTTTTGGTTCAGAATCTGCCCCCTGGTTCTCACTCGCATTTAATAGTGGCCGCCAAAACAACAGGTGAGTGTTTGAGATAAACTGATAGGAGGTTTAGTGTCACTGGAGCGAACATGCCCTTTCGACTCTTTACTTTTCACCGCTGTTTACTCTGGGCCTAAATCACAAAGAAGAATGTTAAGTATGTGGGGAATCTGTGGGGGGCGGGGGTTGGGAGCCCTAAGTGGGTGATATTTGAAGAATCCCTGAATACTTGGTCCACACAACAACAGGATAGGGTTAGTTGTGGTAATAGGGTATTTTAAGGAACTGGTAGGTACCTGTCTTGTTGGCCACTTTTAAGGGTCATCGCAGGTCACCGCAGCTATTGTTGTCGTTGTTGTCACTCCGCCGTGTCAACACAGTGAATCAACAATTGCCAGTGTCAGCGCAACCTGAGAGCGCCCTCTTTGTCATATGGAGGCCGACGCCAGCATGCTTTGTGGGAGACGGCCTGAAAGCGCGCCAGCATAAACACTCCCAGACCACATGTTCTCTCAGGGCAGAAGGACTGGCTTCTCTCCAGCCACATCTGCACACAATCCCCAAGCTTTTAGTCAGCCAGCCGAGGAGGGGGGAGGAAAGGGAAAAGAAGCGTTCCCAGACTGGAAGAACCTGCTTCTTCTGTGAGTGTGGTGTCAAGGATGAAGGTGCCGACATCTGGCCCCGTCCATGCTATAAGGATGCAAATCACCAGAGATCTTTGTGATGTAGATGACAAATTCTATGAAGGACATGTCTGAGCACCACACGGGGTCTGCTGCTTGAATCCACTCGTTACTCGAGCTCCTCAATCTTTGGATGGATTGTAGCATACATCAAACTCCTGATAGTCACTGATGGTGTCGTAGTACACTCGCCTGACTTGTGTGTGGGCAACTTGGGGTCCCCACATCCCTTGTGAATGTGGTCTCTGTATGTGGTCTGCGACTGACTGGCGAACAGTTGAGGGTGTCGTCTCCCTTCCGGCTGAAGTCAGCTGGGATAGGCTCCAGCAACTCCCCGCGATCCCTTCAGGATAAGCGGTGAAAATGGACGGAGGGATCCAGCTCCTGACTGTCAGCCACATCTGGAGATGCACCACACGCAGTTATTTGTGTCATTACTCAAAAGATACCACTCTGGAATGTGCCGCCTTTGAAAAAAAGAATCTATATGCTTCACATTATGCCTATATCTAATTATATATTGACAAGTGCCCACCTTGTGTCCCACTCACACCGTTGGGGTTGCTCGTGAAATGTGGCCCGGTGCATGTTTTCAGAGTGAGGCAATTACCGAGCGAGCTATTCTGACAACACCTGAGGAATTCCAAGCATGTACCGGCAGCCCGCCTTCTCCCAACCGCCACCCCCGACCCCCACCTTCACCCTCCCATCCCACCTCTGCAAACCTCCCCCATACACAAGTCCCTG
>CAAKHF010008541.1:6881-22470 GCA_901007745.1 Hippocampus kuda
CTGGTGGGCTTCGAGGATGCGGGCCGAGATCTGACAACACACACACACACACACACTCAGTTTCCACACCAGCGCATACACACACTCACACCCACATCTGCACCTCACATTTTTTTACCCCCGCCCCCAAACACGGATACGCCACGCTCCGCAAAATTGTCCAGTGACCTTGAAGCAATGAAAGTGGTATTGTGTTGACAGCAATCGTGGAAAACGATCAACCTTCAAGATGCTGTGGAACAGATGGCTGGTGTGTGGGTGCCGACACTTTTAAAAATAAAGCCTTATTGTGGCATGTGATGCTTAAAGATAATAGATGATTTTCTCAGCAATTTGTTAGGAGAAAAACAGCATTTTTATGAAACGCTATATCTCCTGCTGATAATGCAACCGGTGGGGGGCTGCTTATAAAACATTCACAGTCTGTCTGAATTATTATTAATAAGCTCGAGCTTTTTCTCTCATTAAATGCGCAGTTTAATTTATTAATTCTCGGTAACAAGCTTTCGACTGGCTATTTTCTTGTATAGCTTTATCCTGAACCAAGGCCGTACCGTGTCGTAGCGGTCAATGATGTTCAAACCTTCGAACAAATCTCTAAATAAAGGTTATCGTTTTATTCAAAGAAATGGTGTGAAGTGTTTTGAGTTGGTTCAGATTTTTGATTTTATTTTATTTTTTGGCCAATAAATCTCCACCCACGCAAGTAAATACTTTCCTTTCAAAGTCAGAGTTGAGAGCTTTAAAACATCCAGCTACTGCTTTCCATATTCCATGACATCATTTCAAATCATGACACTTCTTGCTTCTTGCTTTAAAGGCGAAATGAATTGAAGAAATGAAGAGACGAACAGCGGTGGAAATGTATTAGTCCCGCACCAGCAAAGACGATCTACAGCACAGGTGTCAAACTCAAGGCCCGGGGGCCATCTGTGGCCCACCACATCATTTTATGTGGCCCGCAAAAGCAAATCAAATATGTCAACCTCCATGATTGATGCTTGCAAAAATTTTGTCAAGTCAAATTATCATATGTAATAAATAACATATATTGTAAGCGTTTTCTTGTGACCAAAGTCCTCATCACAGTCACTTCAACAATTGTTGAATAAACAATTATTCTTGACTTCTTCACATGGTTTGACAGTCACAATGGGCGTGACTCCAATGTGGCCCGCAACAAAAATGAGTTTGACACCCCTGATCTACAGTACCTACAATAGCTTTGCTGCCTCAGATATCGTCATTTAACATTTTTAGATTCGTCCTCTTTGGCACATAAGTAGATCGGTGACTTGAGCTTGGCCGTTGTGTTGCTGTGACCTTTTGCCTGACTTTGCATCTTCCTTGTCTGTTCGTACCCTGGCACATATCAGCTTGGAACCAGTTCAGACAGCGGAGTCACACATTTGTCACATGGGCTGGGTGGGAACAGGGCGGATCAGCGAGTAGAAAGAAGAGAAACCGTTGCAGTCAGATAAGGCTTTCTTCCGCATTGGGCGGAATAAGGCTCCGTGGCCTTGACTCGATCTTCTTGCCGTTCATTGACTAGTTCAACTAAGAATATGCAGTCTTCTGGTAGTTAAGTGTCCGTATAATATTGTGGGCATTGAACTTTTCAAAATCAGTTGTGTTCTTTGAAGAACAATCAGTGAATAAGACAAAACTTAACATCCTTTAAATTTGCTTTAAATTCCAAGACTTTGGAATATACCGGTAATATAGCGTCGCAAAAGTGTTAGCTAACATTAGTGGGGATTGTTTCTTAGTCCTCGCCATGTCAAGTCAAATATTACACTTACCAGTATCAAAAATGTATTTGCAACATGGAACAAGAGTGTCCGCTGTCATTCGAGATCATCAAGGATCTTGAGTGTCGTCTTCGTGGACAATCATTTTATTCCAGCTTCGTATCTCAGCGTGCTAACCCTTTCATGCAACCTGTAACCTGATAACACGATCAAATGTCCACTGTAGTAACTGCTATCCCCGAAAGGGTTAATGAAGCATCTCTAAGTGTTATTATTTCGCTGCAATTGGATAACATTCACTGGAACAAAGACGGACGCCTCCAACAATTTATTAATTCAGATACAAACGGATGTTATTTATTTGTCTTTGTCCGTGCAATGATTTCCCGTGAATAATCTGTGTTGTCGTTTTTCTTTTTTTTTTGTCACTGCCTAGTCATTCGTTAAAACTGTACGCCTCCGTCTGCATGTAATTACGTGGTCTATTATTTGTTTTCTCGGCCTGACTGTGTGAGGCCATAAATCTGTGCTGTGTTGGGTTTTTACTGGATGAGTTCTACTCGCGCTGTCAAAAGCAGTCAAAGCAGAGCAACAATCACTTCGAGAGGCTGCAAGTTATAGTCTGGGGATCTGAAAACTTTTTTCGCAGCGGAGAACACACAGTCTGAACTTGCTTTATCAGCGTAAAAGGTTAATCACGGGCTTTCTTTTTAGGTGAGTTTTCATGAATGATGTGGTATGCTTTGGATCATAAGACGGTTTGTAAATGACCATAATTCTGAAATGGTAAATCACATTTTTGTGAAACCTCAAATTAAATCTTACTGACCTGATTTCATTAACAGCTCTCTGCATGTGGATGGTGTAGCACTGTTTTCACCATTTTTGACGAATTATGAGGCATGCGATGGATCCTGAATACTAAATCGCATTTAATTGTCCAAATAGTAAGGTTCTAAGTGTTAAGGAAAAACATAATATTTCTACATCGTCTGGTGTGCAGTGATTTCTGATACATCGATGGTTAGTTAGTGTGTTACGTTCTTCTGTGATTTTCTGATCCCTGATGTAGTTTCAGAAGGCCCGGTTTAGAATTTACTGGCTCTTACCAGAATTAAAACTCAACTTGATGAATCCGCCTTCATCTAAGCTCCTTGTGTGGAGTCGAATGTTAAGAGCTTTTGGCTTGAGGAAAGTCTACTGTATGCTTGCTTCTTTTTATCATGATTCGGAATAGTTTGCTTGTTAATAACTTGGGGTCTTTTCTAATGGGGTCTATAACTAAATTCCTTGACCTTAGCCAAGGTTTCAGGTCAGATCGAGACCTTTTTAAATGTTTTTTTTTAAATTATTATTTAAACACCATCTTTAGCTTTTCCACCATTTAAGCTACTCGCCAGCTATTTTCTGCTGACATTAAAATGATCAAATTCAAAGATGTTACGGATGACGAGTGCTGACCTTTTTAATCCCCCACAATTCACAGCGTCATCTATTTTTAGCCCCGAACCACTGGAGCTTTAAAGATTGTATCAATGGGAGAGGAGCAGTCTGTGGTCTAATTCGACCGGATGGTACATTCAAGATTTTTCTTTCATACTCACTTCTTTTGGTAGGCAAGTAAAGTGACTTCTATTTGAGTGGAAGGTCATAAAAGAATGTGCATCTGAGACATCCTCCACCGGCAGGCTTGCTTTATGATGCTGTGATTGTTTCTTTCCATCGCCAGGAGTAACGACCCGAATGGGGCTAAAGTGTACTTACTGTCCGGCCATTGTGAAGAATGCCTTCCTGTCCTGGTGTGCCGATTGGGTTGAAACAATTCTGCTGGCGGATGCCATCTATTTAGTTCCCCATCCACAAAATATCCAATCAAACTCTGACTTGAAGGTCTCAAAATGGGGCCAATATTGGGACTGATGTAATTGTGGAGATGGATAATTTTTTGGTTTTGGTATGACTGTGCCGAATAACACCAACAATACTTACCCTGAGATTGTGCACGGTATTGGATCACATAAAACTCAGACACAGAGGGCCCTTATTTACGTGCACGTGCAAAAACTGGTGCCAACTTGATTACATATGCAAACAGATGTGGAAGCTGATCGACCAATTGGGCGCAACCAGGATTCTGCCAAACACACTCAATTGCAGTGCCGCTCGTTTTGTGAATCGCAGGAGTATGTGCAAATCGATAAATATGGTACACGCAATGTGACTTTATTGTGCTGTCTCACATTGTACCTCTAAGTAGTTTGTCTGAAAGGTAAATGTAATATTTTGGAACTTCTGAATGATATCAGGTCTGTCTTGGAGGCAGTCACAAGAAGGAGTCATGCCATGTCGCCTATGATAAAATGCCTCTCATACTTTGCATTTCCCTGAATCTGAATTCATTTCAAATCAGCGCACTGCGCCAACTGGTACTGCCCTCTTACAGAGCCGTTTAAACAATAATTTAATTATAAATGGTGTTAAGGCAGGCTGGTAAAAATTTAGCAAGGTATGATGGACAACCAATTATTCACTATACCTTTCTTGAATCTTTATATTGACCAATTTATTTGACTTTTTCATATACTGTATGTTAAAATAAAATGATCTAAATATATATATATATATGTATGTATATATATATATGTATATATATGTATGTATATATATATATATATATATATATATATATATATATATATATATATATATATATATATATATATATATATGTATATATATATATATATATATATATGTATATATATATATATATATATATATATATATATATATATATAATATATATATATATATATACACACACACATATACACCAACCAATGGGAAATATTTATGGCGTGATATACTTTTCAGGCATGTCGCCCAGCCCAAGCGAACACACAATTTAGTGTTTGCTATTTGAGATCTTCGTAAATCAGGCCCAGAGTCACGAATGGCTGTGTTTCACTCGCCCGAGTTTCATGTTTGCAGCAAGGGTTTAGTTCCCACCCAATGACTGTGAATGTGAGTGTGAAAGGTTGCTGTATGAGCCCTGTGAGTGACTGCCAACCATTGCAGGGTGTCGTCTGCCCTTCACCTGAAGTCATCTGGGATAGTTTTGATGCAGGTTTGATCGTCAGCAGAATAATGTTGTCATACTGGACGTCCTAATGGATGTATCCCATTGTCCCATAGTTGACGTCGTGTTGACTTCTTTAGGCAGTAAATTGGTTGAGACTGACTCTAATAGCTCCTGATCCCGGAGATAAACTGTATTGATAATGAATGGTGAATTAAGAATTATTCCAGATAAAATGTTCCTTTTAATTTGATCCAATTTATATCTAAGTGCATTAGAATCCGGCAACAGTTCACCCTTTGCTTACACGTGACATCAGTGGCTCTTGTTATTTTGCTGTTGCTATGATACTGGATGACCTAAAAAGGAAGCGCTTTTGTGAGATTGTAGTATTACTGAAAAGAGACTATACTATTATTAAACCGACTCGCCAAGGCATTAGACGTGTTTATCGTGTTCTGGTAAGTGTTGCCATAGTAACATACACGCTAATCTCCCCATGGGGCACCATCGTTAGACAAGAGGGATTTTCTCACGTTTTTCACATCCAGACCACTGATTAGTCTGAGGTTTTGTTTTGTTTTTTTAGGGGGGGAGGATGTCTGTTTTCGGTTTAGTAAACGCTAGCAAGGGGGGCGGGGCAGTCTTTAGCCACGTGGTGTTATCAGATTCAGCTTTCCACCTGAGCGCGTGTGCATTTGCTCAACGCAGGGCTCTTGTTCACCGTCCCCCTTCCCTTTGCGCCGTGACCCAGTGTTGGCCTGTAACCCAGGGACACTGGGTAACTGTACCGCCATTAAAATAGCAAACAGGGCGAACAGTGTGTGTTATGAGATTCGCTCGTTTCTTGTCTCCCCGGGTGAGTCTATAAATAGCCGCTCACACTGGAATAGAGTTTTCCCCAGCGATGCAGACGAAAGCCAGAGGAACAGCTGCACTAAAGCCAAGTCCTGTTAGATCAGCACGGTCACATGGGCGGCCGTCGGTCACTCACCCTTAAAAGCTAAATTTACCTATGAGGATGAGGCACTTTCTCTGAATCAGCCTTGCATTTTCTCCATTGCAGCGTTTTGTTTTCGATCTGGCTCGTTGCCGTAATTTGCGTCGTTATCACTGTCACCCTCGCTCTGTTGCCATGTCACTCTTTCCTTTCGGATACTTTGACCTCGTCCTTCTGCGATCTCCGTTACCCCGTCCTGTAGATTTCCTGCTGTCACTTTCTATTTTGTCTCCTTCCCTGTGTCATCGTTTTACCTCTCTCTCTCTCTCTCTCTCTCTCTCTCTCGCTCTCTGTTTCACTCATTATTACCTCTCCTCCCTTGTGTATGCTGTTAATTGGCGCAATCCTAATATTAACTGTGTTCACGGCCTTCGTTATGGGGACACCTCTTGAAGGAGGAAGATGAACTGAATACGCGTTTAAAAATGGGAATTCTAAACACAGCTCAAGCCTCATGTTAATTGAAAAATACATACTGTTTTGTGTGTGTGTGTGTGTGTGTGTGTGTGTGTGTGTGTGTGTGTGTGTGTGTGTGTGTGTGTGTGTGTGTGTGTGTGTGTGCGTGTGCGTGTGCCACCTTCAAGGTGTTTTAGAAATTCACAAGCCCATTTTGGGATAACAGCAAGAGAAAGTGAAAAATAGGGTCTGGAACCGAGGGGTTTCTGGATATTGGTTGTGCCTGTTAATGTACATTTTATGTTACTTGTGGTAACGTGGTACGCTTCTGTACTGCACCGAACAATTTAATTTCTTAGATGCGCTCCATACACCACCAATGTAAAGTGACCGTGAAAGAGCAGCTGTTGTAGAGTTGTTTGTCTGTTTGCTTGTGAGTGAGTTTGTTCATTTGTTGGTTACTTAGCTTGCTAGTTAGCTAGCACATTAATTGTTTTGTTTGTAATGTAATTAACTGGTTGGCAGAGATGGGTGACTCGAGTAATATAACTTGGCTCGAATCAGACTCGAGTTGGTATTCTGTACTTTTTGTCGGATGATCAGTGAAAAAAAAAGATCATGCCAACAAATGTGACTGAGCAAGATTTTATGACTGAGGATTTGCTTGAAGCAAGTAATGACTCGACTTTCCTCGAAATTCGGTGGCCGCTCGTCTCGATTTTTTTATTTTTTCTCCCACCCACTGTGACTTGGGACTTGCTTGCGACTTTAAGGTTACAACTTGAGACTTGTGACTTGCACATACGTGACTTACCCCCACCTCTGCGAGTTAGTTTGTTTATTCCTTGCATCTTTGTTTGTTAATGAGCCAGCTTGCTTGTTAATTAGATCATTATTTCATTTGTTAGTGAACTAGTGACTTGTTATTCAGTCAACTCAACTTCATTTGTATAGCACCATATCATACAACATGCGCAATCCAATGAGTTTTATAGCCTGAAAAACTATTTTGTGATTTAAAATCAACTCATAAAACCTGATAACAAAAACAAACATGTACCAGGAAGACCCCTGCTAAATAGGAAACACAAATAAACACTTTCTAACACGCCATGATAGTTTGGCGACATTTCTTTTCATTCCCCCGCCATCACATGTTGCCCTCCTTTATGAGGTTGCATATGAAATGAGCTCCCGGCCATCCCATCTCCCAGCCCCCTCTATGGCTGTCTCACACTGTGTGTTGACATCACAGGTGTGTATATATAGCCGGCAGATGGATTCTCTCATGGCAGGCTGCTTGCGCTCCTCCCTCGGCTCAGGCCACACCGTCGGCCCCGCAAATGAACTAGAAGCAATTTCTTGTTTACATTGTCTTCTCTGATCTGTCCAGGCATCACTTGGTGACTGCATGCATTATACATGTTTCCTTCCTCAACTGGCACGCACCCACGGGTACGCCTGAACGCATCACTGATGCCAAATGTGCCATCCCAGCGTCCTGTGTTCAGGTGTGCACCAAACCCGTTGCTCGACACCGTATCCTTTTTTTTTTTTTTTTTAGGGATGAGCCTCATAAAACCCAAATGATAATCAAAACACAAACACCCTTTATGATTTTTTTTCCTCCAGTCTTATAACACTTTCAGAACTGGACTGACAGTACTGCATATAAGCATATACAGTATATTACTATTGTAAGTTCAAAAATGCCAGAATATGCCACATTTTACCACTGATGTCACTTGTGTGAGGCCAAATGAATAAAAAAGGTCATTTCAAGTCCACAAAATAGTTATGTTGGTTATGTTACCTTTTCAAGCTCTTGTGGATACGAGTGCTTATGAGCGGAGCTAATGGTAGCTGTCTCTGCTAGCTAAACAAAGCAAACCTCTTACCTTGTTGTCTAGATGTATGTTTTGCGACAAATTCATGTTGAACTTCTGGCTGTCATAATTAAATGGACCTAAATTAATTAACTTAAGGGTCCACTCTAAAAATGGTGTCTTTTGTGACTATACATTTTCTGTTGATGTCACACACCACTGGACACATCATGTTTACACATTGTTTTGTTTTGGTGCTTATTGAGTGTTAAATACATCGGTCGTTTGTTACCGTTGCAATATATTAAACGTGTAGGATTCTCTGATTAACAGAACGGCAACTGCCATGCTAGCCGCTATCTCCTAGCCTTGGGAGTAAAGGTTGTATCTAATTCAGTGGCAAAGGTTTGCGAGTATTTGAGCACAACCCTCATGTTTTTTCGTCAGGGTTCGTTCGAGATATTTTGAATGTTCAAAACTTGTTGGCGACAAGAAAAACTGTTCACACCCATTGAAGCTTTGCAAATGTCTGCCGAACATCTTTACGACCTGTAGCAACCTTGAACGAACCCCGACGAAAAAACATTGTTTTCTTACACAAGCGAGCCTTCGCTGCTCATTAAGATACGGGCTTTCGGCAAATTCAATGCAGTTTTAGCCTCAGTAAAACAAGCTGTCAACTATTATGGGTCATTAAGTGAAACTGTCTAGTTTTATTTCCACTTGTCTTCCTACAGTTGGGCAATGAGAGATGTTTGAGTTGTGTAGGGATCATAGATTTTTATGATGGCCACTTTGTGATCTTTTGCGTCTTTGCCAAGTTTCCCAATACTCTGTCAACGTTATGGCCTTCATATTAAGTATTAGGACATTTGAAAATGTATTTCAGAGCCGATAAACAAAAACAAACACACGTCAGGTCGCATGGCTGTCTGTTTCAAACATAGCATAAACATCGAGAAAATTAAAATACATTTTTTCCTCTCGTGAAATATTATCATGAGTGGAAGTGTGCAAAATTCAAAATGATACTGCAGGTTAGCGCGTTTACAACAAGAGGAGGCATTGTTTGCTCTGTGGCTTTAATGAAGTCTTGTTTTAATTCATCGTTTTAATGATCCGCTTGAACGCTGCTGTTCTGTGAGACGTCTACGGCCAAGAAATTACTGCAGGGCATCGACATCGCTACCGCAACATACTTGGAGTGCTTTGGAGCAGGCTCGTGGCCAATGCGAGTGAAACCTTAGACAGACACACACACACACACACACACACACACACACACACACTTGACATGGAGTGCTCCACCATGTGACCAGTGAGACTAACGCTAGTTGCGTCGTGACTTCTGAGAATGTTAAAATGAGTGGTGAAGTGTGGCAAGGTGTTGGACATTTAATTGGTCTATTGAGAACTTGCGTTGTCACTATAAAATGAGTTTGCACTTTAAAATAATTTCTACATGTTTTGAGCCCCAGCTAAAAAAATGATCATTATGTAACATTAATATGAAATTTGTGAAGTTGATATGATGTTTCAGAAATTGGAGAGGCACTAGTAAGTGGAAGAAATCCAGTAAGAGCAACCTCTGTCTCATCTCAAGTGCAAAATTACAAGTTTATTTTTATTTTTTTTTAAATTTATTTATTTATTTATTTGTTTTGCGCCTTGTCAAAATAATCAAATAGTGGGTCTGGATTAATTTCTGTTCCAGTAGTCAACAACAACTTAATTGAATCGTGATTCTCCTATCCTTTCACAACTCAAGATGCAGAGGTGGTATATCTACTCCTTCATTTTAGTTGATTACTCTGTATTTCTATCCGCTTCCAGCCAGAGCCAGCAAAACTAGGCCGGATTCTGTACCAGACCTTCAACGTTTGATCCTTGTGTCAGCGGTTGTTACACATTTCGGACTAAATGTGTTTGATTACATGCTTGCTTGACACTTTGAGGCCGTGAGTCCCCTAACACTAATAACCAAATAAAGCATAAATAAGCAAATTAGCCACTGGCGTTTTCAAGATGGAGTCCCCCGTGGCAAGAGCAGATAATGATCTAATGACTAAGTCTGGCTGTTTTAAGGCTAGTTTATTGGCATTGTTCTGGGGGTCTGAATCAAATTAGGAAAATGGCAGCTGTGTCCATGCCTTATCATTATGAAATGTAATCCAATTTGACGAGACAATCCTCTTGAAATGGACAGAGCAACCTCTCGGGCTCATCTGTAATAGCTGTGCTCTTTAGTCATGCTCAAGTACTCACGTGTTGTATGTCCGGGTTGGTCTTTGTGGCCTCGGGGATCTATAATGGTCAGTTTATCGGTTGCCGGGTCCATTTGGTTGCTAGGTACAAGCGCCATGTTTTTTTTTTTTTTCTACTTACTCCCACGCAGGACTTTGTGGTCCAAGCAGACACGGGAATTTCCCAGTTTATATGCCATCGTATTTGAGGCTTAATAGAGGTGGAATGTCGACTGCAGTGACTAGGGTTGCCCTGTATACCGATACTAGAAAAGTACTGCAAAACTGCACCAGAAAAAATAAATAAATAAATAAATTACAATATATCACATATTTTCAGTACCCATTTACCCAAGTTCCAGTGTTTTGAATTCCGGTGTAAATGTTGCGCTAAATATGGAAGGAATAAAATGCAGTCAAATATAAAAATCATATATACCTGGATATCTGTAATTTTTTACCATGGAAAAGAATTTTAATCTTTATCAAATAAAAATAATAATAATCTAATACAAGTTGTTTTTCTGAAATGCGTTTTTCTTTTGGAGTTTTTTGTATTTTAAATAAGCCTTTAAATCTCTGCAGCTGCAAAAGAATCATGTTATGTTGGTTGAAAAATATCCTGGCATTTAAATCCATAATAATAACCCAGCTGTGGTGGGAGCTTTTATTATATATTAAATTGTTATTTTATGGATCACTGATCATGTTTTTGCTGTGCGAGGGAAATCTCCTCAATCCAAATTTGGAAAATGTAATATTTTTTCCATAAATTGGTACCATTAGTCAGTCCAAATGGGTCTGTTATTTATTACAAATTAACTAATCTGATGTGTTTAAAATAGCTTTACAACTAAAGTGATACCATGTTCAGTAACTCCCAATTTATTTTTCCCAGTTTTCTGCACGATAACTGCACGATTTTTTTTCTTCACTGAAAAGTTGCGCCAGTGCAGTACTGCTGTTGAATGAACGTCACCAGAATGGGCCACAATCCACAAGATTGAACGTCATTGCAATTCCGAGAATCCCCCAAAGATGCTTCTGTTTCATGGATATGACGGATGACATTTTGCATACATCTTAAGGGTATAGGAACGTTGCAACATGACAGTCCCCCCCTCCCCCCAATGTCCCGCATGCACCAATTAGCATTGAAAGGCCTACACGACAGTCACCTCAAGGAGCAATTAACTTAAAGAAGCATATGTGCGGAATGAAAAGAGCAACTATATACACCATTCTGTCGTTTTCTAATAAGCGCCCATTCAAACACATGCACTCAAACGTGTGCAGCATATAGCAGATGGATGCCATTATGGCCTAATGGCCCTTTCTTCCCGCCTCAAAGCTTTTGAAGCTAGTCATGAATGTGAACATGCTTACTGAAGCTTTCCCACTAAGTCTCAGATATATTGTGAGGAGCTCATATGGCAAAGTTGACAAGTATCGTGATGACATCACTCATCAGACCTTTGTTGTTCCTGGATAAAACGTTTGCAGTGGACACTGAACATAATTCCATGAGACTGACCATTGTTTTCAAATTCAGAAGAAATTATAATATTCGTCGGCCGGTGGACGGCTGGTGAGCACGTCGGCCTCACAGTGCAGAGGTGCAGGGTTTGATTCCGGCTCCGGCCTTCCTGTGTGGAGTTTTCATGTTCTCCCCGTGCCTGCGTGGGTTTTCTCCGGGTACTCTGGTTTCCTCCCATAGTCCCAAAACATTCAGGCGGTAATGGAACATTCTAAATTGTCCATAAGTGTGATTGTGAGAGCGGATGGTTGTTCGTCGATGTGTGCCCTGCGATTGGCTGGCAGCCAGTTCAGGGTTCCCCCCCCCCCACCACCACCTCACCCCCTACTCCCCGAGGATATCTGTGATTCTTCTTCGACTTGTTGTCCTGTCCGAGAGTTCCTTTTTCTCTTCTTTTCTTTGTTGGCCCTTAACAGACTCTTTATTTATTTATTTTTTGTATTACAGGAGGCCCAGAAAGTGAACAACCCCGCCAACAATCAGGCAGCGGACCGAGCGCTAAAGGGTCCTGATGAGAAGACGGAGGAGGTCCCCGCCAGTGAGGTGGGATGGATGACTTCGGTCAAAGATTGGGCCGGCGTCATGATCTCTGCCCAGACGCTCACTGGCAGAGTTCTGGTAGGTTTTTGTTTTCTTTTTTCATTTGGAAATGCAAACATTTCACAACCTTGTGGTTGAAATTCATGAGCAGTTTGTTGCGCACTGACAGGGCCACTTTGAGCTAAGTGCTGCATTTTTAGGCCTTCTCCCTGGGGGAAGCCCACCACAACTAGTTTTCACACTCAAGTTGGCCTCGGCCCAGATTAGCTCAGCTCAATATTTAGCCCAGCGCTATCAAGTTTTAGTGCTGCATTGCAGAATTTAGATGAATGGTCTAACTCTGAACATGCAAACCAACTGTTTCTACCTTTGATGTACAAAGTACAACCCAGGTTAGTATTAGCACGATTTCACTCCATCCTGTATTGTACTCGTCCTTACGCCAAAGTTTCTTCCCGTTTACATTTTTGTCACCCAATAAGCATCGAGCATTTTGGTTCACCGCATCAAGGACACAACGTTCCCAAACCCCTGATTCACACCATAATAAATTTGTCATCCACATCCCACATCTTTTTACGTCATGTACAATCTGGATTTATCGCCACCACACACCGTCGAGACTTTATTTAGATTCCACAGGGAACCTTATTTGATGTCAAATTCTGGCTCGAACGTTATATTTGGCCGGCGCTGTCCAATTAGCAATTATAGCCGACTTGTGGCATGCTGTTGTACAAGGTGCTGTTTGCTCTGCCAGCTGAACCAATGAGTTCAGTTACACGCTTACAGTATGGTAATTTGTCACGTAGGCGTGGCAGATACCTAGCTGCCACTTTAAATTGAGAATGTATTGCAGTCGATTAGAAATAATTTGAAAAATACAAGATGTGATTGAAGAGGTTTCACGAAAATATGGTATTTGCAATGTAGGAACGACAGCTATTTTATGCCGAGTACCTCCATGTTTAAGTGCTAATTAATGCGATTCTGGCGCTGTCAATCAAAAGTGAACATCGTCATATACAGTATCGGAGCTCATTAGAGTGCAAGTGTAGCCGATGAAGTTTCAAATGAGTATGCATGATCCCCATTGTGTTGAGATGAGATTTTTCCTCGCTGGCCTTAAAAATGTCATTATGATGAGCCCCGAATCATGTGCCACACTGCGGGAAAAGAACAAAAGATGTGATATTATATGGTTTGATGGTACCGCCGCCATTATAGCCCGACCTAAAACACCTCACACCGAAGTATTAACAGCCATGTGTTGGTTGAACAATTTAAAATATACCGTGAAACTGGAATTCTTTTTGCAATTGAGGCAAAATCGAGTACAATGATTGGCTGCCTCCAGCGGAGATGCTGTTGATTGGAGTTTGCTGTCGAAAGAAAGACAACACAATGTCAACTATGGGAATGCACTGTCACCCGAAAAAAAAAGTGCTAAATTTGTGCTTTTAGGGGTCTGATAGCTTATCACTGAGGCAGTTTCCCAAGGGGACAACTATTCCACCCTTTAAACACGGTAGCTATTGGGACCCTTCCGTTTGTAGGCAAATTATCGTAGGGTCCATATTACTAGAAGACGTATTTTCGGGTCTATATTTATATATAAAGGGTACGGTCTAGACCGGGGATGGGCAACATTATAAAAATGATTTACGACCGCACCTGATGAGTTTTCAGTTGTAATGACATCATTCATGTGAATTAGTAGTACTTCATCTCCATTAGAGAAGAAAATCAAGCTAATGGCAACACCGCCAACATACACAAAAAGATGAAGGGCCTACCATGTACATTGCCATGTATATAATCTCATGTCCAGGTGTGGTACTAGATTGTGAGCAATTTATTTTAGCGTCAAACACACTTAATAATGCTTATTTGACCTTATGATGGAAAAAAAAAGCGACATTCCCAGGCCGCAATGCAGCCTAGGAATGGCCAAAATGGACGCATGCTACAGATGTTTTTTTTTTTTTTTCTTCACAAAAACTGTTGTCAGTTGTTTGAAAGTGCACTAACGGCAATCAGTACAGGAGGTAAAGAGTAACTCAGTTGTTGACGTTTTTGGATAAACTGTACTTGTGGTGATGTTTTAACGCAACATATTATACCCTCACTTGAGTGTTTTTGTGAAGAAGCACTTTAACTCCGTTGCACCGAGCTACATTCAGCTCACTACTTGTATTTTATCTATTGCCGCATGCGCAATCAATTTGTTTTCAGTTTGCCAGAGAGACTTGAGCCTCGGGCGCTGATACGTGACACCGTTTCACCAATTCATCGTAACCTTCACTGAAGTTTGACTCCGATTCACCAATCAAAGAGAGCCAGGCCATCACATAACAGGATCCGACGTATCTCCAGCTCCACACAAGTTATCAAAGTGACTAATTTATGTGAAGTATGGCAGAACAGAAATAGTTTTTTTTTTTTTTGGGGGGGGGTGCTTTTGTGAGAGTCACATTATTCCAAAGAAACAGTACTCTTACTGGAATACAATTTTTGGCACACTAACTCTGCTCAGTTGTAAATGAGTAAAGTCTGAATGGAATTTCAGGAGCTGTCGCTGATGAGTTTGCCGTTGTGTGACAGTTGCTTCATTCTTGGCCAGGGTAGTGAGGAAAAGAGGAGTGGATTGGAGAGGGGAGGGGGCTCTCATGGCGGAATATGACGAATCCTATGGGGAGCTGTCAATTTACAAAATGAGGCTCTCTTTCATCCACTGGCGTGGTCTCACACTTTCATCTCCAACTGCGCCTCAGAGCTCCAGCTCCATCCAGCCGCTATGCATAAATGAATGTGAGCGAGTGACATAGAGGCAACGACATGGAGCACGACACAGAGAAGAGCTGGCGAGCAGTGAGACGCCAGTTGCTTTATGGAATCTGCAAGGAAATATCACCTTTCGTTTGTGTGACATCCGCAGGGGACGATAATTGTGCCCAGTACCCCCCCCCCTCCGAGTTTGCATAACGTGATGATGTGCAGCACAAAGTGTGTGTGTATATATGCAGGTGAATACTCTGTGTAGGGTGAATGAGTATCTCCTCGTGTGGGCGCAATATGTACATTTGTAGATGCTTGGATTTGTATACACACTACACTGTACTTGCTCGATTGCTTGGGTAGGCAGTGTGTGTGTGTGTGTGTGTGTGTGTGTGTGTGTGTGTGTGTGTGTGTGTGTGTGTGTGTGTGTGTGTGTGTG
>CAAKHF010008541.1:22490-35331 GCA_901007745.1 Hippocampus kuda
TAACATTATCATGATGCTTTGTGTGTGTGTGTGTGTGTGTGTGTGTGTGTGTGTGTGTGTGTGTGTGTGTGTGTGTGTGTGTGTGTGTGTGTGTGTGTGTGTGTGTAGGTGGGTTAGTGATGGTTGTGGGACTGGTGCACTCCCATCAGTGTTTCACCGCAGATCAAGATTACAACGAGAATCTATGTACACAAAACCTGGCCGGTAACCATAGCAACTGCTGTGTAGTGGGGCTCCGTCATCTGACATTAAGGGGGTGTCTGCCTCAACTGAGCAAGTTGAAGCAACACTCCCTCACACGCAAACACACACGCACACACACACAAGTGGGATTCAAGCATCTTGATCCCGACTCCATCGCATCGAAATGGAAGAAGCGAAAACGCCCAAGGTGTTGTTGCTCAAAGCTGAGCGATGCAGTCACAAGTGGGCCGCACTCAGGATGTGTCGAGGGCGCTTTCAGATCTAATCACTCTGATGGAGTTTAGGGGCCACCTGGGCCACACTGAAGGGCCACCGAAGAGGCATGCTTGCCTCGTGTGTGAACAGAAGTACGTCCTCGGCTAACTATAGCACTGTTGGATTACACTCGTCTTTGGGATTTACGTGCTATTCTTCCTCGTGATCACAAAAACTGTTTATAGTTACGAGATGTCGACAAAATACAAGAATCTTTGTATGTTTTTTAGTCAACAATACCTGTTTTTGTTTGTTTTGTACACTTTAACTCTTTCAGGGACAGCGGTTACTACAGTGGACAGTTTATGGACACATTATCAGGTTACAGGGTGCATGAAAGGGTTAAGAACAATCCGTTCTCACATTCTTCGTTTGGTAAAATGAGGCCCATTGTCCCCTTTTGGAGGTGGCCCATTGTTTGACTCTGACATGTTTATGAACAGATTTGCAATCAAAGCTCATACAGTATGGCAAAAGGCAGCTGTTCGCGTGTGAAGCGTGGAGCCAAACCCGCCTTGCTTTTGAACTCATTCACTCCCAAAGACGTTTTTAAACGTCTTTTCAGACTTGTTCCAGAATTGGCTGGTACTGAATAAGGTAAACACCGTCCTCCTTTTTTCATGGTTTGATTTCCCGGCTGACGGACTGTGTTGCTGCATACCACTGTGTTTATTTGCATATCGAGAGGAAAAATGAGATGCAATGTGGAGATGCATGTAGGAACACACACTTTCTGAGCAGTCGGATAGCAGTGGATTATTGAAAACTAAGGAAGCAAAATTTCTAGGAAACCCTCAATGAGAAATCGTGGGAATGAACAGTTATGACCTGGGAATTTGCTAAATTTACTGACTGAATTAACCAACAACTCCAAATCCAAAGGCCTGGCCCCCAGCCTCCTATTTTAATGTGCCACGCTGCGCTGTTTGAGTGGCGTGGTGGTCGCTCTTTTTCACCAGCGCGTGATGCGTGATTTGACTTTGCCCAACTGGTTTCGCTCTGATGAGAGTGGAATTACACATCCACCCACGGCACATAACCATTACGATCTGACATGTGCTGCATGAGAAACAGCTCATTCTGGTGATTAGCAAGAAGGCTAGTCGAGCAGAACCCTATTAAGGCTTCATGGTATTGTTCAGAATGTGTTCGCAATGTCAATAAAGACGGGGCTGTAGGCGTACTCGGCCACTTACAGTATGTGTTCCAATTTAGGAGTCCATTTTTGTGCCTTGTGTGTTACAGCCTGACGTTGGCGCTGTTAATAGATTTGTCAAACTTCTCATTTCTAGTCAAGCGTCACATCATATATCCTTTTTTCAATAAGGCACCGTCAACCTTTGTGCGCAAGGTCAAGATTAATGTTCAGGTTAGCCCCGTCTAAGGATGTCTTTGTTTTTCGCCTGTTCCATTTTTGGAATAGCACCACATCAAATATTTAATAGCGTCTGCAGTGTGGCTTTCAGCTAACTCCGGAGCTCAGGGTCAGAGTGGCGACAGACATTGACAGTAATAAAACTAATCGCACGTGACCCCCCACTGAAATGGAGAAGGAAATGGACCGGTAGGTGTATAAGCGTCATTTGTGTGGACTTATGCAAAGCAGGAAGGAACTTAGCAATTGGAGAGCCACTTGCAGTCTGAGAAGGAAGTGATTCTGAGAGCCCCCGTGAGCAGCTGTTCACTCAAAACGGGCTGCCTGTAGGTGAAAGGCATGGCACCTCTGGATGCCTCATCAAGCACTTGACAGGGGAATCACTCCAATTGCTTTGTGGAGAGACCTCATTAAGCACCCAAGGGCACAGCGTCCAAGGAAATTTCCCGCCGGACAGCTGGAAATGAAAGTGGCCTGAAATTCTTTTTTTGGACGCTTGACTAATTGATTCCTATGTTAATATTCCACTGATAATGTATGTAATCCCATCATGTCCAAGAAAAACAGGGATTATAACCTCCAAATGTAGATAGCTCCCTGCACGGTGGATTCGCGCGGCATGGTCGTTTCCAGAAATAGGTCAGGTCCCGCCATGTTTCTTAATGGGATCTTGGGCGGCAACCGGGGACCATCTGCTCACAAAGCCCATGGTCATCCCTCTGCCTGCCCGACCAACCCAAACATCGCATATCCCATTTATTTTCAATATTATGTCAAATCCAGCACATATGTCTTTTGTTTAAAATGTGCATTATTGCTTGTCAAACTTGAAATGACCTTGCAGATGTTCCTCTCCCCAAATGTTTGTGTTCAAATAGCGATTGTAATAATGTATGTACATACATGTAGCGGCCTAATTTGAAGGCATTTTTAGAAAAAAAAGTATCTGCTTTTCATTACATGTTAAGCAAAAATCGTTGCGACAAAGTCCTCTACCATATCTGCTCTACATCTGTGGACTTGATCCTTACTGCAACCGGTACTAGTTGATACCTATCCAGTCAATTCTGAGTCGAAATCAGTCCAGTAAAATTGTGTTATTGAGAATTTATTTGAAGAAGGCGTCTATATGAGAGGAGGCTTTTATTTGTACATATGCTGCTGCGTGGGTAGAATCCAATGGACCATTCTTGGGTCCTGTTAATGCAGCGCAGTTGGAGGTAGAACAAGGACTTTTGGGTTAAATGGGAACACCTCAAGCTTCAACCTTATGATGATACAGACTCGGTGCAGATTTGTGTTATTTTACTGATATGTCATATCTGATATTCCTTTCCAGTGCTTTATGAATAAACTACATTTATTTTTCCGCACCATAAGGCGCACCTAGAAGCATTCAAGTTTTGCAAAAGCTGACAGTGCGCCTGATAATCCGATGCGCCTTATGTATGCATCAATATTTTGATTTCTTTGATGTTGTATTTTAAATGTTCAGTCAAGCGCTTTCTTGCAGCTGCAGCCGTTGTGAAAGCTCTGTATAAACAGAGCTGTATTGTATTGTATTCCCTTTAGCATAGCTGCTATCGTCACGTCTAGTCTATGTGCCTTATAATGCGGTGCGCCCTATATATGAAACCAAATAAAATAGGCCATTCATTGAAGGTGCGCCTTATACTTCGAAGTGCCTTATACTGCGGAAAATACGGTACTTCAGTATAAACATGGAAGTAGAGAAGGCAGTTTGTCACTTCATATCCTTCAACGAACAGAAGCACAATTGTGGGCGTATTGGCAGCAAAACAAAGTAGGCAAGGCCACTGAGTATATGTTACTTGCGATGTATTGTGTTTACTGTCCTCAAACGTCCCGTTGTGCAGAAAATGAGTGTGAAATTGTTCTCGCCTGCTCCCTGGGATTGACCTCTTTCCTGCTCCGAGAGCAGCTGTCATTCACTGTGTTCTCCGTATTACTGCATTGTGTTTACCTCAATGTTTTACACGAGTGGACCGACAGTTTGGCAATTTTTTTTATCACTACCTACAATACATTTTGTTTTCTGCATGCTGTACGTGCGTGTGCTCAAGCGGCTGTATCCTTGTTTGCTTGCCGGTGTGTGTCAACGCACGACTGTGTGTATGTCTGTTTAGCCTCGCTGATTACGCTTTCCCGTCGAGTGTGTGTGTCACTAATTTATTGCTGTCAGCAAACTCCTCAGCATGGGTACAGCTGTCAAAACAGCCTCAGCTCCTGCGTCGTGACAACGGTTTCATCCCTTTGCATGAAAATAACTGGCGGCATCCTGCACCGTGCAGGCCGCTTTGTTTGCATACATCGCCCCGCTTGCAAACTTGAGGCTTTTGCATCAGTGGTTTGTCCAGCCAAGGGGAGCCCTGCATGTGTGAGGGAATTCATGAGGAAGTTGGACACCAAAACAAATCCACCCACTCACCCCCTCGTGATAAAGGAACACACTGAAATATGGCTGAGAGAGGACACGCCAAAAAGCATCATTGCCCTTCTGGCAGGGGTGACTCCCAACTGAAATGAGCCCTTTGGCAAAAATTTGGATGCATTTTCAATTTACATCTTCATCCCAAAATTCAGATCATTATTAATTCTGATGTTAATAGTAAAAGAAAAATAATCCCATAAAATCATCATCATCATTGAACATGTTTTTCAGGCATTCAATATTATAGTAGCACATTTTAAATTATTATTATTTATTTATTTATTTTTAGATGAATCACAAAAATGATTGTTGCATGTTCCACACTTTTTATTTGTTTATTTATTTATTTATTTATATCCACCCCAATCATAATTATTATAATATGAAGTTGTTTTTAATTCTACTAACATACTTTTGTTCCAACAACTACAAGTACTAATAGTTAAACACACGCAACAATCATGTATACAGTAGTTTTAATAAATTTACATAGCCCGCAAAATTATTTTTTTGGGAAAACAGCTGATGACTAAACGGCGACCATATTGTAATTTTCTGTGTTGCTGTTTTTTTGTTTTTTTAATTTTTATTTTATGATTGTACAATTGCAAAATTCCTGATAGCACAAATAAAATAAATATGACATCTCACAAATTCTGCTGAAGTATTTTGACTTCTGAGCACAATGAAAATAATTTCCTTTCTTGTCATTTCACTTAAGTCAGTCACCACGAGTGTTGATAATATCAGTCATATTTTACATTTACTCTGTCCATTGTATTGTATCACATTGCATGATTTGTTCATTCAAACCTGACAATATCTGCTGTGAAAGAAGTGCATGTAACACAATTGCATTCTCCATTGTCATAGTCATTGGCTGTCCAGTTAAAAAAATAAAAAGGCTTTCTGGAAGCGCATCAATCATGTTATTGCGTGAAATAAACAATCGATCGCCGCATCCCGAGCCAATTTCTCCGTAAATTAACAGCAGTGGACACGGACAAATCTATCCATTTTTCACCTCTCCTTTTGCCATTCGCCAGTGTGTTCCACCGTAATGAAAGTCAACACCGGAGCCAAGAAGCTTTTATTTCCTCAACTCCAATCCTGCATCCCCTTGTCTCTTCTTGTTTTCCTCTCTGCTGTTTTGTTTAGCCGCCTTATCTGTTCGGCGTTTGCGATCATTTAACTGCTCAATCAATAGCAATCCAATTGGCATAGACCTGCATCCTCTGAATAGTGATGAATAGCTGTTGATGGCTGTGGAAGAAACCCTGCAAGCAGAGTGATTGAGTGGGAGAAAGTGTACGCCAACGTCCTCCCGGTTGAGAAATATGACGGAAAGCTCACAAAAACATTGCCCTAAAGGACAGCCATGTTTTTTTCATAAACAATCTCGATAAAATATTGATGGCTCAATCCCAGTGAGGCACTGATGGGTGTGGTTCTCTCTGCATATAATCTTATTTGCTTCGATCTATTTAAGCCTGACATCCTGGGAAAAAAAAAACAAAAAACATTTTCGATTCGGGAGACCCACTATGGTCATACTGTAGATGGAGCATACTGAGCACATATTGTTATTAGTATTGCAGTTTTATTTGTGCCAGATACAGTAAATCTGAAAATTGTCCATCCTCAGCGTTTGTTCGTTTGACATTCTATGAGCGCACCTGAAATACGAGCGTGTTTACATGCACATTTGGTTTAATAGTTTCATGCAATCAAGTGGCTGTATGTTATTGACGTTTGGATCCAGCGTGTGATTTACAAGCACAGGTCGCTGGCGATTTATGGTTGCCATGGTCACCTGTTGTCCATGTGAAGTCTGGCTTTTTCTGGGATGCTACGACTTGAGAAATGCGGAGCTATTGTATGGATGGATGTGTATGTTTTATTAACCCTGTGGGAGTAAGGTTTTCTTGATAGATGCATATAAAATATGTGTAAAAGCCACGCACTGAGTAGTGAAAGAGTGTAATGGCGGGAAAAGTCATAGGAAGGTTCAGGTACTCACAATGTTCCCCCATAGGAAATAAAATTAATCCGGTCTTGCCATCGTGAACACTTTATTAACTGCGCAGGCCAATTAAGTGTGATCCAATGTGTGAAAAAAAGTTGCCCGCCGTTAATCTTAAAAATGAAAAACAATAAATTGTGGTATGTGTAGTTTCTTCGTACAGGTATGAAGACAAAGCACACTTTACTTTCCAGTGTGCGTGCACTTTTATTATTATCGTCAAGTTATTACTGACCTATGTTGTGCTGAGGAGCCTGGATGGGGACCATTTTATTACTTTCCCAGATTGCAACAAGTTCGGTTTCATTTTTTGCTTCAGACACATTTGTTTGTGCGCTATTACAGGAACATTTATGACGAAGGCTGGTGGACTGGTACAACCTCAGTGTTTGACTTCGGAGTTCACCGGTGCAAGAATTCCCAACTGTGGGTGGGGGATGTGATGGGGAATCCACATGTATGCCTTGTGCCACCCAAATGCAACGAAGAAATCAAATGTATCCTAATTTAGCATCACATGACTCTCCAGCATAAATAGTTTACAATTGGTAGAAATGATGACTGGAAATATCCTAATATCCTATCCAGGCCTTGACAGTGCGCTTTTGTTTTTTGTGTTGATCCGCCTTCTATCGGTTTTCAATTAACAGCACAGGGGTCAATTTTACAACTGTCAAATGGTAGGTCTGGAGGTTAAACCCCATAAATTAATTCTTTGGTGCACCCAGTCGAGGCCCGTCATAACGTTGCTAGCCTTTCTGTGACGGTGACTCATCGCGCCTTGGTGTTTCTCTCTCGCGTCCATCTATTAACCAGTCCATTTACCGCACAAACCTCCATTTCTCGAGGCTAAGGCCCATACTTATTTTCTCTTTTTCTGCGCTCCCCTGCCCACCTTGTCTGTCCCACACTCACTCAGACAGCAAGGTCAAGAGAGGGGGCTCAGCTGTGATTCTTATTCGCTGTCCCTTAAAAGAAAAAAAAAAAAAAATCTCAGACACTCTTGAATCATTCAGCATCTGCTAGAAAAAAGCCTCAGCACATTTCTTTAAATATTTAAAAAAGGTGAAATTGTGTGAAACTGATTTAAATTTACTACCTGCATTCACATATTATGGTATGCCAGACGGTGTTTTTAATTAAGCCATTCAGATTTTGGACCCAATGGGACCTGGGATCCCATTGACCTGGGATCTGAATCTAGACTAATTTAAATCATACCACCCTCACAACAAATTTCTTCACATATAACTTGGCTTACAAGGAGCGATCATTGAAGAAGGAGGTAAAAATGAAATCCATGTCCAGGGACTCTGTTTGATCATGTAAATGTAAAAAAGCCGATACTGTATTTATTTTGCTGGACCCAGAATGTTATCCAATAAACACACACTATCACATTCCACGGGACTGGTCACTAGCATAGCCACCTCCGTCTAAAAACTCCGGATGCATTTCACCTACATTTAAACACAACAGAAAAAACCCCCAAACAAAATCGTCTTGTTGGATGAATAAACCAACAATCCTACAATGCCGGCTACTCTAAGGACCATTTAGGAAGAGTTATAATCTTGAATTATTGGTGTGCTGTGACAAAACCAATGAAGCAGACGTTGAATTCAGCCGCCTCGGAACTGTTGATGGAAGAATAGGATGTTTGCCTTTAAGGAGATGATACCGAGCTATGTGTTGCTGTATTGTACCTCGTAGTTTTCTGGATGCCGCTACCGAAGCAACTGCTGTGGTTTGCGCTAGCTTTTTGAGAAGTGTCTTCGAAGGAATCACTTAGCTAATTGCAAGAAGGCCCGGGCACTTGGCCGTTGCTATTAGATAAATTAAAATATGACCGTTTTGCTTTAGCCTCCGTAAGTGGTGGCGCTAATGCTATTCCAAGACTTTTTGCAGTGGGTTGTCTATGCTGCTGAAACCGAGGCAAAGGTAAGGGTCGACTGGAATGAGATTATACAAGCACATGAGACCGAAGGCCTCAGACATACACACACGTCGAGTCCTGACAATGCAGGTACTGTATTTTCCCACGTGTTGTCAGCTCTGGCGATTTCCTGTCACCTCTGAGACAAGTTCTTGTGTTTGTGATGAAGGCTCTGTGTAGCCTCAGGGGATGAGCGCTTGATTGACTCCAGTATGACGCAACGCTAATGGATCATCGCAACTAGCTGTGTCACGTTGATCCAACTTGCATCCAAGAACGCTGTCGCCGCTTGGCACGGACTGTATATCTTTCCCAATGCAGAACCCTTTAGAGGGGACAAGGGGGGCATTGGTAGAAATATTAAGGAAGGAAAATGGCTTTGGTTGCGAAAGTGGTCTTAGTCAGCAATATACATTTTCTCTTTGAGACCTTTTGATGAGGCGCACCAAAATGCAACACGGTACATCTTCCTCAATGTTCAGCCAACCGGGAAGTGCTGTCTCTGCGGCTTTGCCGGACCACGTTCACGTCACTCGGTCGACACTTGCTCTAACCTTGCCACTGCCCTCTGTAAGACCTGTGATGCCAACAAATTCTACACCTGGGTCATCTATCCAGTAGCAACGTGTCAACCTTTGACATTCAACCCGGTGGCACGGGGCTCTGTACAACCCAACAGGCTGTCAATTAATTCTAACGCAAAGCTATTCAGGCCACTAACTCCCTGCTGCCGGGGTCAGTGGTGTCTCTGCAGTGCTTCTCCGAAACTCAATCATCTCTTTTCTTGTCAAGAAAGACCTGAACCCAAATATTGACAACAATCATGAGATGGCTAACCTTTCCGAAATATTGTATTCCTGATGGCATGGTCCAACAAGATGCTGGAAAAAAAATGTCTTCCCCAGAGATCCATGTTGAGGCATAAATTGTCCATCTTCACAGTCTGATTTTTGGAGGCCGCTGTCATGTTTGAGAATCCAGTGTGCCATTATTTTAGTGTTCGGTGTTACCCTGCTGGAAGTAACAACTAGAAGACAGACTGCTTTATAGACAAGGAAAAGCCAACACAGCATGACCGTGCAATATTTATCAATGCTTTCATTTTGTGTACTTGACTGTTAGCTTAGTAGTCGTGCGTCTTCAGTCACTTCTCTTTTGACCAATTTAGTTCGTCTTGGCATCACGCTATTCTCAACTGACAGTAGTGTGGTGTCCTGTTACTGTCGCATATCTTGTCAAATTGTGACATGCACTCCTTGGCGTAATATGATATCATTGAGTTATAATTGCCTTTTTATCAGCTCAAAGCAGTTTGACTTTCCTCCTATGAACTCTGCAGTTAACAAGTATTTGGAGGAGGAAATAGCCCCTTGTGCACGTTTGTCAAAATCGCAGGACATTTGTCAAGTACATTGTGTTCCTTATTGTGAAGATTAATTGAAACATAGATTAGAGGAGATTATCTTGACCACCAGGCCTCATTGTGCCAAATTGATCCCATGGGATTGTCTGGTTAGATATTTGCATTTCCAAGCTGTTAAATGAAAACAGCCCAATTATGAAGCCAGTGGCAAAACTGTAGATGCTTCAAATTCGGATTTTCTGAGTTTTTTTGCTGCAAAGCTAAATACAATTCTCCCAAAAATGCATATACTGTCAACATACATAAAAACACAAACAAACAAACAAACATTACCTGTCAAAGGTTTTTACAGTTTGTCATTGAATAGGTACAAGAAGGTGTGTTCAAAACTTTGCCTGCTCGTGAACATGAATATAATTTCCTTATAGTTTGAAAAACATGACTTCAGGGATCATATTATTCTTTAATGTGATGCCACACGCTGAATGATAAAATATCCATAACATGAGATGATTCATTTTTCTATTCCAGGCTATATTACTGCCAACAAAACACTTTCTGTCCTTGATTTTCAATCTCAGTCACCAGCAAGTGTTTTTGACCAACTCACGCACTGAACACCCACTCACAACATTTTTGATATTCCCTCAAGCGCCGTTTCCCATCCTTGATAAGGAAATGAGAAGCCAACACTTTTTTCCCCCCTTCCCTCATTATCCATTTCCACTGAATGACAGTAAAATGACCTTGAAACTCTTTGAGGAGGAAATCCCTTTTAGCTCAACCCAGGTCTGGCACTGTCACTCAGTCAGAGTAGCATCGTCCCACAGCGGGTGAACCTTTATTAAAAAAATAAAAAAAAACCCTTTGGGGACTGATTTAGCACCACCTTGTTAATATTCAACTTTTTTTTTTTTTCCATGGTGCAGGCTTTTAATGCTGCAAGTCAGCTGCTGCCTCCACTTCTCCGTCTGGCTCAGCCTCTATATACATCAGCAGGTCTGAGTCATGCAAAGAGAGAGAGGCAGTGTGGGCGTGAAGGGATTGGGTGCTTGGTGATGGGGCTTACTGCATCCCTACCTCTCCTTTATAGGGCGGACAGGTTATTTTTGGCGCTACGGCCGGTGAGAGGATACATTGCCCCAATTCACATAAAACATACAATGGAGGCAACCAAAGCCAACTCTTATCAGTGTGGTTTGTATTGATGGCTTGAGCTCCGTTGTTGAGTCTTAGGCTGTGTTTGGATAAAGGCTCATTTCGGAGAATTATTGATTTGAAGTCAGGTCCAGGTATCAGCACGATACCGAAACGCGGTATCGGTAATTGCCCGTGCTTCGTGACAACCATAGCCAAATTGCATGTGTTCCATTTCAATCCGCTTTTACACCTGATAAAGGGATTTCCGATTTTGTTCAATATGTGCTGACCTCACCCGTGGCTCTATGCAGTGCTATTCAGTGACGTCAGCAAAATGTGTACCATCTGTTTAGCCAGCTTTCACATCCGTTTACCCCCACTGCTATGCTGTACCCTGGGACGGGATCGTCTCTCAGCCTCCCTGAAACATGTCACCTCTGCCACCGGCCCTGCTGCTCATACTTTCCATTCGATCATTGGCAGGAAGACAAGGGTTGACGTAACAAGCTCAGTTGTGTGTGAGACTGTATGGACAAATGTATTGCGACTCTCATGTGAATGGATTTATTGATCAAGTCTTGGGTGAGTGCTGCTACTTAGGAACGTGGGTAGATCATAGCCGATGAAGCTTGACGTTAAAACTTTGCGGTTGGATGCGAACGCAAACCATGGCTGACAACCACCATTAATGTATGGTCGGGACAAATGTTAGATCAAGTGTAATTGATAAACACAGATAAATATCCATCAATCTCTCTGTTTTCTTTCCGGCTTAGCCACATGAGCACATTTGGCATCTGATTTTGACATCATATATACACATCGGAATTCTGACACTTAAGTGTTCCATTGCACTTTACCTAGACGGAGGTTGGACATTTCCAACATCCTTATTTTTCTTGGATGCAGCATCACCCTCTCAGTTGCACCAGGGAATCCTGACTCTTAACCACTTCTGTTCCCATATGTGAGATGCACTACAACAGAGAGTGTGAGGTCCAACATAAGTCACCTCACAAACTGTCCTCCGGAGGAATGGACTCTGCTATATTTTCTTCCATCCAGATCAATGATTTTGCACATACAGTGTACAACAAGGTGAATCCATCTCAGTTTTCAGATTTCAGAGAAGAAATTTGACAGAAAAATCCATTTTTATAAAGGAAATCTGATTTTACCGGCACAATAATTTTTTTTCCCTCCCAAAACAAATATTGGTAATAGGATGTCACTTCAGGTCAGTTTTAGCCCCAGAGTTTTCATATCAGGAGTCTGGCAAAGTGCTAAGTAATGATTTGTTGCCCCTTTTGCTCACTGAAAATGGTCTTCAATTGCATCAGTATAGACTTCCATGCCTGCACTGAAGTAGCAGAATGGCGTCGGTGTGTTCATTTTCAACAGTTTTTGGTGTCTGTAATGAAGCTTCTTCCTTGGAAATATTAGATTTGACAGATTAAATAAAGAGAAGATAAACACTATTCTATTCGAAAACAAGTGAAAAGGGCAATAGAGGCTACATTTGCGTTTGGGTTAGCTCCCCAGAGAATAAAAATGGCCGCCCACACCATCATGTTAAGCTCTTCTGGAAAAGTCAATGATGTTAAACATGCTGTCTCCATGAAATGTGAAATCATCATTATTGTTGCACAGGGAATTTGTTTTCCGCACTTGAAACTGTTTACTTGCATCCAAGCTGCTGTTTTGGTTTGCAACAAAGTTATAATGAGCTCTGCAGTCATCACTTTAACGTCCATGTGTGAATGATAGCATTTATGGGGTGAGATAAATATAGTTAGTTTGATTTTTTTTTTTTTTTTTTTTTGCTCATAGGAATAGTCTATATGAGGGAGGCATTTTTTGAATCAAGTGGATGACGTAAGCAGTGACTACTTGGACTAAGGTGTCATTTAGAGGGACAACCACACAATTGTGTTTGCCGAAATCAACGTTGAGTCTAAAATCCACATCATGGCTCATCAGTGTCATCAGCAAGCCCAAAATCAACGCCCAAGCAATCTAATGGGAGTGCTCTCATGCCTTGCGGAGCGGTGTTTTTGTTGTTGTTGTTTTTTTTTTTTTTTTTTTTTTAATTC
>CAAKHF010008541.1:37719-51435 GCA_901007745.1 Hippocampus kuda
ACTTCAGACTATTTGTAGCGGCCCGGTGGTCCTTCCTATGTGGAGTTTGCATGTTCTCCCTGTGCCTGTGTGGATTTTCTCCGGGTACTCCGATTCCTCCCACATTCCAAAAAATGCATGGCAGGCTGATTGAACACTCAAAATTGTCCCTAGGTGTGAGTGTGGGCGTGGATGGTTGTTTGTCTCTGAGTGCCCTGCGATTGGCTGGCAACCGATTCAGGGTGTCCCCCGCCTACTGCCCGAAGACAGCTGGGATAGGCTCCAGCACCCCCCCGCGACCCTTGTGAGGATAAGCGGATCGGAAAATGGATGGATGGGTTTAGTTCCGAAAAACAATACATTTGGAAGGAATCTCGCGGCTCTTGTTGGTCCCAGCAACAACTACTGTATCGTCGATAGGATCTAGCCCTTGAACTGCCTTGAAATACGCCCCGCGTTAAGTCTTTAATACATCGCTATCTTACTGAGCTGGCACGGCTGTCACGGCTGAACACTTTCACTGGAAATAATAGAAGCCCGCAGCTACAGTGCATCTGCATAATGGCATCATATCAGCTCCGTGTCGTGGCAGCAGCCAGCTCTTTGCAGGCTGGTCACATGCATCCTCTCATCTTCTTCGTGCTGGTATAATCGCGGTAGGGGTCCCTCCTCCCTTCTGTCCCACGGACACAACGCTCACACACAGGCGGCACAAAGGTGGAAGATGGCGTGGCTGAAGACGTAGCCATGATACAGACACGCAAAGAGAGCGAAAGCGTGCGCGCAGACGTGCACACGCTGTGGCATTTACGCTTGCGCTGTGCCTTAGAGGACGTGCTCTAATATTCTCCAGCCATCTTTCTCTTCAGCTGCTCTCATTCTGTCTGTGCCACGAGCCATTTTCTGCTACCTCTTCACGCTCGTCACATCCCACTGGGGGCGTCTCTCCAATATTCCTCATCCCTCCATCTCCCGCCGTCATCTCCGACTTTTATCTCCTCTGGCCCCTCGTGGCATGGCTTCACTTCTTTTTGTCATTTTGGAGTCGACGAAAAACCTTCAAGGTCATGACCACACAATTGATTCCTGGGAACGGGAAATGTGATAATCGTAGGTAGCCTTTAAAGGAGGTCGACCTTTACTTCAAGTGTCCAATACAGCTTTTCCCAACCTTGTTCGTGAAACTTGGACCCTCCCAGCCGGATGAGCCCTTTCAATTCAACCAGTGCTAAGATCTCTGGACATTTTAGTTCAAGAGCAAAGAACAGGCGAAAATGAATATATGATTTCTTGTCGTCGATTACCACTCTTTCGACCAAGTTCTCGCGAGATTCACGGTAAAATAAGGCTTGATGGCCAGTTCTCGTACGAATCATGGCAAAATAACGCTCTGTCAGTAGGGAGCGATTCGCGGCAAAATAACCTCTGCGTAAAAGTGAACCATTGATGATCACGGCTTGCACGGGACCCAGGAGAAAGAAAAGATGTGATATAGGCACATTTTCGCTCCACTGAAATGAAGGATAAAACCTGATGCTTGATTTTAGTTGAACGGTAGGAATGTGGCCACAAGGTAGCTTGTGGTGGTTGTTTATTATGTAACATTAAACCAATACATCTCCAACAATAACGTTAAAACTTTTTAGCTTGTAGCAATAAGAGCCACATTTATGCTAGCTGAGAAACATGCTACAGGTCGAGTTTCAGTTGGATTACAAAATGAGTGAAAGCATCCAGAAATATGAGCTAATCCAGGATCTGCAAGCGGACTGGAGTTAACTCAAATCACCTGGGCGGCTACATATGGATGTGAACGAACTAAAACAATTACTCGAGAAAAAAACAAAGGAAAATAATATGCCACACATAGTTCAAAACAATTTAAGACTAGATTTTCATACCTGAAATATGTGTCTGAACATGAAAATGTTAAATATATCCGCTCTGATGCTGATGGAGTAACTTTTAGAGGAGAGCTTGTCCTGTCTGTTTGCTTCTTCCCCACTCATCTCACCCCCAGCCATCCCCGGCTGACAGATGCTCATTTTAGAAACTGTCGGCTTGTCAGACCTGAGTGGCTTCCCTCCTCACCGGGCCACTACGCCATTCCGCCCATCAATCAATGGTACTGTTGCTGAGGTACAACAATAACTCGGCATCTGTCTCATCGAGGCCACCGAGGTTAAATGAAGCAAATTGCACAGGTCCAACTGTAATGGTCGCTTTATATGATGGCATTGCTGTCAGGCTCGGACAGTCATGTTCTGTTTGATATCTGAAGTGGAAGCTGAGTGATGGATTGTGATTTATTTTACAGTCATGCATATGATAGGTGTTGTGCACTGACAGGAAAAGGGGTACTTCAAGGTACAATCACAACTGAAGTTGTACTTTTCGAAATATTTAGACTGAGAGGGGCTATATTGTTTGTCACAAAACGGCCCTGGGATTTTTTCAATCTGTGAAACTCAGAACGTTTCTGTTCTGACAGCATACGATTCACGTGTTGACTCCGACCGGACCGCAACCTGCTCCCCAGGTCTTCACAATTTGGCTCGCCACTTTACACCTGTCCTGATGCCGATGCCAAAGTTCATTTTAATTAGCGTCGGCGCTCTTCCGGTGTTGCATTTCACACCACTGTTTGGTTTTTCATGCATCAGAGCGTAGCACTCTGCCAGTGGTATTACTTTACCAGATGTGCAATGCTCACGCGTTTCAGAATCCAAATACTGTAGTAGTTAGGTACCAGGTGAGCAGTCACGAAGAGTAAGATGATTGACTTTTATGTAGAAATATGTACAAATCATTTATTGAACGAGACTGTGCAAAACACATGAATTACGTAACGCCTCAAACAGAAACGAACACGCATTGTGGAGTAATCACATTAGCGTCTACAAGAATGCTTCCTACCATGAACTAGTCCGTTCTCACTTTATGGAAGATGCTCTGTCATACTACGCATGGAACACGTGGTAAAACCTCATACTTGAAGTCAACTGAGAGTGTGTTTATGTTCTTTGGTCGGTGCCTCTGCTTTTGTTAGCAACAACATTCAACCTGGCCCATTGAAGATTGTTAAGTTACAGGGCCTGGTGTCTAATAACTATTAGTTGGGACGGCCATTATTTGAGGACATACAGTGGTACTCTATTTACGAAATTAATTGGTTCTGGAAGAAATTTCTTAACTAGAACATTTTGTAAGTAGAGACGTGTTTTCCATGTAAATGCTCTAATTCGTTCCAAGAACCTCTAAAATTCAGACATAAATGTTTCCTCAAGCATAAAAATACATCAAAATATGTAACAAATTACAATTAGATTATTGTACAATAAATGAGAGTTGTGCATCATGTAAAAAAAAAAAAACAAAGAATAGAGTCAAGAATAAAAATGATGGTCATTTAACTTTTAGTTGTGTCCTCATCGTTTTGTGCCTTCTTTTCTCCATGTTCTCTCTCAGACGTGTTTTTTGCCTGGCGTTCTAACTAATCCAAGGACGTTTGCTTTTGTCGGCTTTTAACAATCCTTCAAAAATGTCCAATGCAAACATCAGCATAGTGAGCAATCGCCGGACTGGTGAACACTTTTTCTGGGTGATTCACATTTACGTAAAACTATCCGAACACCTCATGGCCCGGGGGGCGAATGACGTGGACACTGCATCGACACATATCTGTCTATCTACACACATAGACACATAGGGTAGAAGTCCCTCTGGGATGCCAGGATGATGCTCGGTTATAGCCAATGGCAGAGCAGCTATGAGTATGTTGTGTTCCGGAAACTTGGAGCTGCATTTAGCAGTCCATACAGTATTTTTACCTTTCATAACTTGAAATTTCTTTCGTAACAAGAGGCAATATTTTCCTTTTGATGCGTTTTGTAACTTGAAAATTTCATATGAAGACACATTCGTAAGCAGAGGTACCACTGTACTGTAAATGTTGAAGGGTGAAGATTGGCATTGATCTGAGTGGAGGGAATTACTATTATGAGTGGTTGTGGACTTCAGCATTTCCATTTGTTAGCACACCAAAAATGACTGCTATTCGAATGTAGCATTGCGCTCTTGCCATTGTTTCCTGCACTTTGTTGTTTGCTCCTCTCATTAGTTTGGAGTTGTGGTGCCTGCCGGCATATAATTGGGCCCTCTTTGCTTGACAGTTATGCATCATTAAAATGTTTTACTTGGAAGAGAATCACAAAATTAAGTGGAGCTTAAGCATTCAGAGAGACGCCAAATCCAGCATTCGTACAGCCTGGGACCTCTTTGTCATCAAAGTCTTTGATTCCAAGGGAATGACTTGAACTTTCCCAAAGATGTTCTTATTCTGAAATGGGAACGATTTGTTTAAACCAACAACGGCACTCTGCTATCAATTGGTATGCTTGTGCTTCATGTGTTGCACAGCACGATTCGGCAGTTGAAGGGCTGAGTTATGCCCACGTGTGACCAGAATACAAAGTGTGCTTTTCCTAACAGCGTTGTCAGGTCATTGCTTCATCTTGTGTCTCCAGACTCCTGCCATTTCAAGCCAAGGAGTGTGTACTGATATAGACCATCAACATATGCTACTCAATCCATCGATCCATTTTCTAATCCGCTTTATCTTCACAAGGGTCGCGGGGCTTGCTGGAGCTTATCTCAGCTGTTTTCGGGCAGTAGGCAGGGGACACCCTGAACCGGTTGTCAGCCAATCGCAGGGAACACAGCGACGAACAACCATCCGCACTCACACTCACATCTAGGGACAATTAAGAGTGTTCAATCAGCCTGCCATGCATGATTTGGGAATGTGGGAGGAAACTGGAGTACCCGGAGAAAAGCCACGCAGGCTCGGGGAGAACATTCAAACTCCACACAGGAAGGCCAGAGAACCCGGTAACTCTGCACCGCGAGGTCGACGCGCAAACCACTGGCCCACCGGGGCGCCCCACATATACCACAAAAGGTTTTGTTTTGTTTTTAATCCTCAATACACAAATTTAGCCTTTGTTTATTGTTTGCTGAAGCCACTGAAACAGATGTGCGGTCCTAAAACAACACATCTGGCTATTACCTTGGTTTTGGTGCATTTATTGAGTGCTTTGTAGACTGTTTGGGTTAGCATAATGCAATTTAGTAATATACGTCTTTCACAACTAGAGTGACAAGAAAGTCTCAAGAACCCACGGCCCAAAATGACTGTAAGATCGCTCTCGGAGGACTAAGTGTTCCATGCTGGCTCAGTTTTCGGTCCTTTGGAGTGACTTCCACGTGCAAGCCGTGATAATCCCAGAGACTGCCAAATCAAGTGAGAGCTTCAGCCTCTCATGGGTTTAATACATGTTGTCTTGTGTTCACAATTCTGTTGTTGTTCATATGAGAGCTGCCACCTTTAGCCCTTTAGCTTGCAATGCCAGAACCCGACACTTTCACAGACACATAAGCAAACACACACCTTTGTCGCCGCCATCCTCAACATATCCAGTACCAGGGTAACGTTTGGTAAAGTGATTTAGCGTCTCACATTAAATAGAGCATGGGACGGATGAATGAAAGCCAATCATGGCGTTATTAAGAAAAAAACAAATGTGATTCTTTTTGACATTTGTTTGGACCGCGCCGTAGTCGCACCCGCTACTGCTACTGTTTTCATCTTACATATCGCCGTTTTAACTGGGAGGGGGATGCCCGTCTGCCTTAAAAATACTCTGAAAGGTTTCCCCTTTTGTGGTGGCTCTTGCACAATATAGCGAATGCGGGATGGGGGATGGTGAGGTGGGTTCTTCACAGCTGAATAACTAGGTCAGTTTAAGATGATGACGCGTTTTATCTCTTCGGCTCGTCGCTGGCTTTTTTAGACGGCGACCACGATGGCGAGTGCCGATTGTTCCTTCTCCTTCGGTCCCTCTCTTCCTCAACCCTGCGTAACCTTTATACTCACACAGTGGCCTAAATTCAAGGGCACGTCAGTCAATGTGGAGTGCGAAATTATGAAATGAAGGACAGTGAGAGAGAAACGGGATGTCCCGAGATGGTTAAATTATTAAATTATGAAGATGCCTGTGCACTGATGGATATCAGACAAAGCATGTTAGATTTTCTTCTTTTTTTTAAAAAAATATTTATTTATTTATTTATTTATTTTGCACCAATGTTGACAGTTCCTACATTCCTGGGTGTCAGAAAATTGAGAAATCTTAATTTTCTGACACCCGGGAATGTGGGAACTGTCAACATTGGCGCAAAATTGAGAAATCTTAATTTTCTGACAGTTATTTTTTTTTTGTGTGTATGTATACACATATCATTATTGTATTTTGTTTGAACAAAATCTTTTTTTTTTCAGTACAGCATACTGTATATATTTATTTTTACAAATTGAAAACTAAAAAAATTATTCTATGAAATTCTGATTTGGGAATTAACAATGTTCCTGGAACAACTTTCATTAATGCAGTAATTATTTATGAGGTGATTTCTCCATTCAACATTAGCGAGGCTGTTCGTTTGACAGATGGACATCTTGACATGTTTTTTTTTTTTTCTCAAGTGACAGTGGGTTCCTTTTGGTTTTACGGATCACACAATAGCTTGAGGATGATGTCGTGCCACCCACTAGCTTCCTAATCGCCTTTTTTCCGTTTTTCATCTTCAGCCTCCCCATCTTCCTTTTGTGTGGGAAGTCAATGATGTGTCGCACTTGTAACGGTCATTCTACCGTGCGCAACACTGCTGCCCAGGGATGGCTATCGTTCAAGCATCTTAAATCCATTTAAAAAAAAAAAAAAAGAAAAAAAGAATATCGTAAGCCAAGTGCTTAATACCTCGAGCACAATGTGTCAGATCCATCTAAAGGGCCATCGCATGAAAGTAATCAAGCTCCGTCATCAATAATAAATGGCACCGTTAGGCAGCACAGTTTGTTCCTATTGTTGAATGGGTTGAATTGGAGACTATTGTGCACCACTGCCGTACGGGTTTTCAGCTCTTTGGTAAGATGATTGCACCGACGTTGTGGTGATGATGAGCGCACTCATTTGGGTCGGAAGATTTTTCAAGGCCTGGTTTGATGTTTGTGCTACTCGGTGCATCACCTTACTTTACCTTGTCGTTATTTATGTCCTATCTGCAACCTTATACAACCATGTTTAATCCAGCCCATGCAATTATCATTTTGTCAGCATTTCATAGCACCCCAAAGCACTTGTATTTGCTGACATGAAGGTGAGCGTTCGTTATTTTGAGCCGACTTTAAGGCGTACATCAGTTTGCAACCCGAACATGACGAGACGATGTTTAATTACGTGTCGCGTCAACAGTATCTGAATATAACATCCTGATGTACACCAGTATCACTTGTTAATCGTTTACTCGTCTCTCCTGTCTCCTCAGGTGGTGTTGGTATTTGCACTCAGCATCGGGGCCCTTGGAATATACTTTATAGACTCCTCAGAGTAAGTATCTCATACTTCCTTGGAGATATTTCGAATGATATTCCCCGCTTATGGAGCCACGCAAAGTAAAATAAACATGACTTGCGTCGACGTTGCCCTACATACTGCGAATGAATCATACGTGAAGTCTCTGAAATGCAAATGCTCGTATTTACGCACTCAGACACGTGCGCGCACACGCGGGGCTGCGTCTTGTCAATGGAAGGCATGTCAGTTTCCATGGCAACAGAGACAGGGGAGATACTGTATGTGTGTGTAAGATCTTGCTTAGTTGTGTGTGGCTGAATAAGTGAGACGGGCGTGTGTTGCCAGTTGGTGCATCTCCCTGGTTGGCAGTCACCCAGCGTCACATTGCGGGCCTGGCAGCCCTCTGACAACCACTGCAGTGTTATCCACTCCCAAAAGTCCTCCATTTTTTTTTTTGAAGATTTGAATTCCTGAGAGATCCAAATAAGCTTTGATGGATGGTAAAACTTGGCAGTGGGCTCGAAATGGCTGCAAAATGAACATGCTTGATAAATCTTGCACTGTGGAGATATTTGTGCTTTGTGCAAGTAGTCGTAGATGCTCATGTTTTGTTTGACTGCAAATCCACTGGCTGTCGAGTGCATGCAGTCATTTAGTACTGTAAATGTTGTCAGTCCTAGCCCCGAGGGCGAAAGTCAAAGAAGGCGGCATTTGCACTTCACCATGCTATTTCATTTGCATGGAGGGAACAGTCTATCATTCTATGGCAGTGTTTCCCATTCTAATGAACCGAGACATATTTCGCAAGAGAAAAACTTCTGGCGCACCATGCAAAAAAAATGTCATCAAAGTAAACACACAGGCCAATTAAATAACTTCTACCATGTAACCAAACAGCATTAACTTTCACCAAATGGCACGAGCATAGATCGATGAACAAGGATGCATTATTCGTAAATAAATGATCATTTTCTGACCAATTAAGTAGATTTTGATCATCTCACGGCTCACTGGTTGCGAATCACTGATCTATGGTACTTGTAAGGTCGAATACAAGCAGCTGGGAGTCACACTCATCAATTGTTAAATTTCAAATTGTGCAACTTCACGGGGATTCAGTTCGTAAAACTGTAGAGACAAAGCAATTTGTTTCTAGGAAGTGACTTCATGTTACATTAACACCAATTGAAGATGGCATTAAATGCGGATGCACGTACGTTGGTCTCGGAACGCTCAACGTGCTTGCTTGACACGCTTTTGTTGTGGTCCACTAAATAAGGCTCCCAGCATACCGTATAGGCCCGGATATAAGACGGTGTTTTTTGCATTGAAATAAGACTGAAAAAGTGTGGGTCGTCTTATATTCGGGGTCTAGACATTATACCCATTCACAACGCTAGATGGCGCCAGATATAATTGAAGTGAATGCTAAACTTGACCTCCCAGGCCAAAGTGAACCCCTGCCACGAAGAATAAAAATAAAAATAGCGGTAGCACGAAGAAGAAAAATAAAAAATAGCAGTAACAAGGAAAAGAGAAGAAAATAACAGAAGAGATAACAGAAAATGGAGAAACATAGTGACAATCTGGAGAAAAGTGGGTCGAAGATCGGCCAGGTTAACCGGCACCTGAGAAGAAGTTATGATGTAATTTACATTTCAAAAACCAGAAGCCATTCATTTACGAATGTGATTGCACTTTGGATTTGAATGAGGCAAAATAACATGCTCGTTCTCTCAAATATATTATTATAATCATTTGTTTTAGATGTACTGTAATTATTTTCAGTTTAAAAATTTATTTGGTGTTCAAAAAGTCTTTTATCAAACTTGAGTCTTGAAAAAGAGGGGGTCGTCTTATAATCAGGGCCGTCTTATATTCGGGCCAATACGGATATTAGAAACACCTTTTTCTTCAATGCCAGCTCTAATGTTGTGGCCGGCAGGTGTACATACATTGGGCCAGTATGTTACAGTTTCAATATATTGCCTCCCCGCATCAGAGGCATCGCCTAAGCTGTCAGCGCGGCAGTCCATATTGCCCCCAATCCCCACCTTGACGCTTGGCATTGTGAATAACTCAGGCTCCCTCACTGGGGGAATTCTTATCAAACTAGAGCAGCTTGTACAAACTGAGGGCTTTTCTACATTTTAATCACGGCACAGGTTGTGTAATTTTTATGATACGTTTTCGACACACCTGACTGGAACTCGAGAGTCTCTTGATAAGGATTTGCTGTATTACGCTCGATTCAATGTGTATCGGCTGGCCAAAGGCAACCCACGCTGCCAACGTCAAACTCATCCAAAATGCATCATTTAAGGACGGCACAAATGGCTGTCTGTTATCACTCGGGCTTGTCACCTACTCACGAGCTGTCACACCAATCCTGCAGCATCTCGTTCGTTTCCGTATTGTAAGTATTGTCGCCGCGATCCACAAGGTGGCAATTCTTGACTCCTTATTACCTGGCGTGAGGTGTTGCGTGCGCGAGGATGCGTGAAGAAGACGTCGAAGCGGTAGCATTAGACCACAGGGCATAATTCAATTAACTCGCGCTCACGTAGCTTCTAAAAATAAACCACCTCATTTACCTCCGCTGAAAAGGAACGTCAACAGGAGCGGAAGAAAAAACAAATCGATGATTACAGACTTCTACCTCAAACCTTTAATGATTGCGATTACCCTTCTAAATATTGACGGCTGTGTGTTGCAGTCACCGTGGGCCTGCTCGCCTTTCTCTTTTTTCGCAGTCAATCACGGCCCTCCGCACGAGTCAATGTTGTTTTAGTGGCCAACGTGCCATAGGACACGCGGCAGTGCCATACGACCACAGCAAATCCGAAAAAAGCGGGTATGGACTTTGTTTTAAAAGGCTTAATTGTTTGTTGTCACGAATGAGCTCGCGTCGTGGTCATTAACTTGGCAAACATGCTGTTGTTGAGAGGTCTGTTTATGAATGAAGCCTCAGTAAGCACCGAGAATGACCGCCCATCTGTTTGTTGTTGCGGAGAGCTTGTTTACCTCCAATCTGCGCCCGTGGCGTGTTTGAATTCAGGCTTTGTCTGCTCCTCTTTTAGCACACGCGCGCGTACACACACACAGAGGTTAGAGTATATGATGGTGTTGTCAGCGGAAGGATGTAGTTTGTGCTACCCCCACCTCCCCTGCACGACCGTCAGCGTGGACACCTCCGTTCATCCCTCTGCTTCATTTTCCTCTTGGGTGCGCCCATCAAACCTATAAAGACAAATGTAGGACAAAGTCACCGCTGGCCGCTCTTAAAGGCGCGTCCCTGCTCCACTTCTGTATTCCGCTCCTCGCCCTTGTTAAGCCGATGGTACAAAAAAAAAACAAAAAACCTGACAGAGACGCCATCGAAAGCCACATCACGCTGCACCTGTAACTCTATCATTAGCGTGTAACCAACGTCAACACCGAAACAGAAACGGCTCCTGATGACTAATTAATGGAGTAAGCTGAGAAATATGGCCGAGGAGCGAGGTGAGGCTTGGCAGACCTTGCGGCAGCGAAGACTCTCCTAAATACGGACCTCCTCCACGGGGTGTTGATAGTACCTGGCAGTGAGGTCAGGACAGAATACCAGAGCCTCCATTTGGACCAGAGATGACCGTATAACACCAGAGGACACCATTAGTAGCTGACACCATTCCCCAAATGTGAATCCACAAACATATTATTAATGGCACTCGTTCATTTAGCTCCCCCTTTGAAACTGAGGCAAAGCGCCTGCAATCGGATATCCCGGATACCGAAAGGGGACCTTGATCATCCATCCAACCACTTTCTAAAACATCCTAACCTCATTAGGATCACACATGAGCTGGAACTTATCCCAGCTGACTTTGGGCAAGAGGTGGGGTATGCCCTGAAGTGGTCGCCTGCCAATCACGGGGCTTTGTAGATAAACAGCAATTCACATTGACACGGATGGACAGTTTAGAGCTGGGGTGTGAAACTTGCTTGCGTTGTTGGTCACATCATCGTTATGGTTACCCTCAGAGGTTTGGTTAAAAGAGTAAAACTGCTTAAATGTGGAAATTCTGGAGGTGGAACCGTATGTCCAACGTTCCATGTCAAGTGGGGCTTAAGGTCATGGTTTGGTTCACGTTGGTTCAAATTATATATAATTTTATTCCATTTGATATGAAACCAAACCTCAAATTGTATGAAGTACTGCTGCACTGAAACCGTGTAGCATTGCGCCAGAGTAAAATGTGTTTCTCCCAAACTGGTTTTCGAATGAGATTTGTGTGTTTTCCACTCGCTGCTAAATGCAAATGGGCTGCATGAAATCACGAATTAAAAATCTAATGATAGCAATGTCTGTGTCGCTAATTAGTCGGCTAAGTTTGCAGTTGCACGCTCAGTTGCCCGGACAGTTTTTATTTATTTTTATTTATGGGGGGTGGAGGGTTGGAGGGGGCGTGAACTCAGAGTCACCATGGCGATGAGAAGGAGGCCTGGCACCCCACAATGCAGAGGGAAAATTCTATTTTTAGTATAGAGGGTGAATGCTGCATGAACCAATCTTTAAAACACAGACTCAGCTTTTTTTTTTAAATTGTATTTTGTGTTTGAAATTAAAATGTGTGCAATAATGTATCATGGTTATTATTACTGTTTACATCGTTCTTGAAATAAATGGCAAGTTCATTGTTCTTTACTATTGTTGTTATTATTATTATTATTATTATTATTATTATTATTATTATTATTGTCATTGTGATGATTATTACTGTGAGCAAAAATTATAAGACCAACAAAAATAAACTAAAGAAAAAAAGCAAACAATCTACCACACAGAGCTTTTTATTTTCATTCCCCGAAAAAACCCCATCAATATACTTCTTTCTAGTTTTTGTCCAGAATCGTCGATAACTAAGTCCTGTGTGTGTCATGATAAAAAAAATGAACAGTTGAGAAGGGCTTTTCGTTGTTTACCTCTTTTACAAAAATGTGAGTGAAGGTTCTATTTTTATTTTCCGTACAAGCTATTCCTATTAATAAATCTTCTTTTGCATTCTTTTTTTTTTTAGCCTCCTCTGAGTTATTGATGTATTTATCCATCGCCCATGTTGGTGCTATTTTTACCTTAACCTAAGTGAATTATTTAAATAATAACCTGGCTTCACAGACGTCCCCCCCATCCCCCCCCGCCCACCCTCTTGCTAAGTCGCTTAGAAGAGCCTCTTTCCAGGTAGACATTTACTGATTAGACCTAAATCGCTTTCAACATCTGCGTTGGCAGACGTGGAATCAAAACATTCATTAGCGGTGATGCATTATGGTATAGGTGGCAAAATCCCTCGCTGTGAGTCCTGCAGCTTGTCAAGGTCACAGTAGGGCAAACACAGGCCTATTGTCTCACCGATGGCATTTTGGGCTATTTTTAAAGCGTGATAATCAACCTAAGTTCTTGCCCCTTGTGAGCAAATGAGAATTTACAAATATGCCAGTGTGTTGTTTTTTTGGGGGTTTTTTTGGTCAGAGGAGTTTAATGTGACGAAACATTTTCGGTCCCGAAATAGACAAATGTGCTCCGTGGCGTTCCCCTCGGGCAGTCTGTGTTCTCTGTATGTTGTATGTGCGCATGCAAATGTGTGTACATCACTTCCAGCTTCACAAATAAGCAGCAGGCATTGTTGACTTGGGTTAGATTTAAAGTGGTAGTTTTTTTTTTTTTTTGGGGGGGGGGTTCTTTTTCGGGGCATTCACAAATATAAACTGCAGATGAATACGAGAGCTTTTTATAGACGCGTTGGAATCCCCGGGATTTAGACCCATTTATTTCCATCCACACACACACACACACATGGATTCACAGCCTCCTATGACTGTCGCTATGTCACATCTTTCTGCCTTTCTTTCAGCATGTCTCTCTCCTTGCCATCGTCACGCTTTAGCCCCCGGGCTGTGGCCAGGGCTTAAAGGAGTAATAAGAGCCGCGTTGGGCCATGGGCTATTTTCCGCAGGACGTTGGCAAGTCCTGGCCAGAAATCCTATGTGATTGTGTGGTGTGAAGTGACACCCAACCGCCCAACACACACCCAACGCGGCATTCGGGGTTTTTGTCTTGTCTTACATTCGTTTCCTGTTGGAAATGCTGACACGGGATGAGATAACACAATCCGGTGCAATAATTCTGTCATCATTTTTCTATAATTGTTTCCGAGGTGTTCAGTGTAATGCTCACATGTTCATATTATTTTGGGCAGTGTTGCTTTGGGAGCTGCAAGATCATAGATGTTGAAACTCCTCCTTTCATTCCAACTTGGAGATCCCCTCCCCCCCCCCCCCC
>CAAKHF010008543.1:0-19571 GCA_901007745.1 Hippocampus kuda
TGTTTTCTTTTTTTTTTAAAGCATAGAAGTTGTATGATAGAAAAGACAGCCACCAACGCTTATGCCACTTTAAACACTGACATCAGCAGGGCCTGGCATTAAATTTTTAGTTCACCAAGCCACTGTGGCTCGTAGTTTCGTAGTTTGCTAAAATGCTGAGTTACACTCAGCATTTTAATGAGCCACAGTTTTTTTTTTTTTTTTGTCAAATAATCGGGGTAATGCTCATTCAACCAACCAACACTTAGGATGGGCAGAGCCTTATCCTCCTGACTACCAGTAGTTCAAATTTGTCCTCTGTAGAGGACATTTGTGAACCTAAATATCTCCCACCCAGTGCATCCAATCGCATTAACTCCTTTTGTTACTCTAAAGAGGACATTCAGTGCTTTCCAATGATACCAAATTTGTAGGGGTTAGAAAAAGTAAGAAAATGGCTTCCCTCAGTGCAAGCACTTTTTATGGGAAGAGCGAAAGTAATACTTTTTATCAAAAACATTTTATCTTGAAATGCTGTTGGCATTTTAATTATAAGACTCTTATGAACACGTTAAAGTGTTGTTTGAGTTGTTTTAAGTGTATTTGAGCCTGTTTAAAAATGTAGTGGGATTTCAAAAATTTCTTTTGGAGTAGTCCAATTACTTCACATAAATTGGGGAAAGTCAAAATAAATGTGATTGAACAACATTTTTTTTCCTGGTAGTCAGGAGGTTATGGCAGGAGGCCGGGACAAAGCAACTGTCGGAATATTAAGTATCTACTTTGTTTTTGTCTTACACATGACATCTTCAGGAATTGCCAAAGATGACCATATACTGTACGATGTTGAGGCTTTGTGTTAATGTATTGCTGGTGTCGGGCCGGAACCTCCTTCGTCACAGTTTGGTAATATGGCATATACTTTTTCAAAAATCGAAACTGTTGCTCAGTCCATATGCGTGGATGTTTTCCAAATTCTTCACCATTGAAAGTGGCTTGCCCTCTTTGATGATGCAATGTCAGGGGTTGAACAAACATGTCGTTTTTGGGTCTCCAGAAAAATGTTGATTTTGGAGGTACAGTTCAAGAGTTCCGCCCGACGCCAGTGATATGTCATGTCATATACAGCAGCTGAAATGCAGTATTTCTCATCAGTTTTTTTTTTGCCCCACTAAATATAGTTCCGAAGGTGCTATTGATATGAAGTTTTCACCAAATGTTGGAAACAACCCAAGGAATCTGTACATACAAAGTGGAACAATGAAGATCAGCAATAGGTATGTGTAATAATATGAAATTACACAGGGAAAAAGTATTGAACACCTGAAGCACGTTTGGTGCAAAAATTCACACAAAAACACAACAATCCAGCCCGTCGTCATTGCAAATGAATATCAGCCGGGTCGGTCCTGATTGATGCCCTACAAAAAGGTCTCATTGCCAAGGTGTGAGCGAAGACGCATCTCATGATGGGTATGAGCCGTCTCAAGAATAGCACAAACTACTATATTGTCTGCACTAAAAATATTCAATTTTCTCAAAAGCCAACAGTGCACCTTATCATCCGATGCGCCTTATGTATAAATCAATATTCTGATTTCTTGGATATATTTTAAATGTTCTGTAAAGCGCCTTGTAACAGTTGCAGCAGTTGTGAAACCTCTACATAAATAAAGTTGTATTGTATTTTCTTCAGCGTAGCTTCATCTAGTGGATGCATCACGAAACCGAAACCGCAGCCACTTTATTGTAGCTTCTATTCTATGCGCCTTATAACGTGTTGCGCTCTACATATGAACACAGTTTTAAAATAGGCCATTCATTGGAGAGGTGCACCTTTCCTGCAGAAAATATGGTAGTTGTTGTAAAACATAACAAAAGCATTGGTTACAGTGGCACGTCTAAGCTTCTGTCTGGCGCCATAAGTGGAAAGCCAATCATCCCACCATTAAGTTGCATCAGTTAGGCGTTCCTCGCAAGGTTTCTGGCAGAGGAATGCAAAGAATAATGAGGAAAATGAATCCATGGTTGACATTTCAGCAGCCGTATGATCTACTGCCATACTGCCAGTGAAGCTCTCACTTTGTTTCAAAGAACAATAAAAACTGCAAGAATGGCCCAGCCAATCGCCTGACTGGAATAAATCAAATCAAAAATCTATGGAAAAAACTGAAATTTGAGGTCCATCAAAGAAACTCATACAACCTTCAAGATGTGAAGACTGCTTGTGTGCTGGAATGGGCCAAAATCACACCAGCCCAATGCATGGGACTAGTTACTCCATGCAGGAGACGTCTTTCAGCTGTCATTGCAAACAAAACCTTTTGTACAAAGTAGTAAATGAAAACCAGTTTGTGTGTTCAATTATGTATCATTTCACATTATTACACACTGTGTAATTTTTGATCTTATTAATTGTAGTTTATTTGTATGGATGGATGATTTGGATTGTTCCCAACATCCAGTGAACATTTTATGTTGATAGCACCCTAGGAAATACACTTGAAATACACAAGTGAGAAAAATGGGGAGGTGTTAAATACTAATTTCAGCCGTGGTATGCATAAATCAGTGATTTGCATGGATTTAACTTGTTTTAACTTGTTCTAATAAAATGTGTGAGTATGGTTGTATGTGTGTTCAATTTTTACATTATCCATCCTGAACAAAACACAAATTGACTCATGTCAGGACAGATCATGTCAGACAGCCATACTGGCACGCAACTGCGTCTTTTGCAGTGATCACTTGTCATCGCTGTTCTCTCTGCGCCTTTCAGCAACGACGTCAGCAAAGGGAGCGTCAAGTGACCCAACTCCAAAAAAACGGGTGAGCCATGATGTTGGTCATGCGGGAAGAAGGGCACTTTGACATTAATTCCAGTCGACAGCAGAGGGCAGTATAATGTCCAAATGGCTGCACCCTGAGATGGTTGACAAAGGGTGACTTCATCTTCTTAATTCTTTTTCCACCTACATTAATAAGAATACCGTGTTGAGACTCCTGTGGGCAGACTTGACTTCCACTTTTTGATGCGACAATATTAGTCCCACATCATTGGGGTGAAATGTTCCTGGATTTTTTATTGATTTTTTTGTTTTTTTTAGATTTGCAGGCATTCACTTGCTTATGTACTTTGCAGCTACAGTCTCTATTTGGAGTCCCTCAAGGGGCAATCCTTCCTTGAAGCTGAACAAATCTTCATAGGTTACTTCCTTAGGTGCATCTTATCTTCCAAGTTGTGGGTCGGAACCTACTCAATTTTTTTTCCCGTTGTTGCATGAATGCAACATCACTTTGGCCCTCCATTTTTGATGCTGCTCTTTCTGCTCAGGGTCAAATCAAAGATGGAGGGCGAGCCCAGCTGACATCAGCAAGAGATGGGCTAATGTGTGGGTCATTTTGAGTACGCAGAAGCCATCTCTGTCTTTAGATATGACTTTGATGAACACTTAAAAAATACTTAAGAAGTGCTAATGACTGTAATTCACTGCAGTAGAAAGACAAGGATAATAACTACTTTATATTATTATTGTCCTAAATATGAAGTTGCTGCAGTCAGCTTTCGCAAAGCACACATTCATCAAGAATCTTCAAATCAAATAAAAACCATCTGCAGAAATATGAAAGTGCTATTACAACACGTAAGACTTGAGCATAGGTCCTTGTGACATGGGACTATTGACGTAGCTGGTGTCCATGTGCGTGGGCTGTTACCTGAGGCAAGGCCAAACCCAGTGCGAGGGCTCCCACCAGGAACAGATGGGACTCGATCCACAACACGGCTCTGTCTGCACAGCCCACTGGATAGATTGACTTGTTTACCTCCAGCCGGTCCAAGGTTTGAACCCCAAAGCCACACATAGTGTTGATTACTGCCTGTGTGCCAGAAGACAAACAAAGACTGTAAGTCCTGATGTGAACATTGATGAAAGACTGGTTCTCTGAAGGCAACAGTCACTGTGGGTAGCACTGACAAGGATGTTAACTGTTGTGACGGCTGGGAGAAGGATTTGTCGAAGCCTGTTTACTGCGGAGAATTGAAAAAGAAATGAGGACAATGACAGCAGAGAAATGTTGAAAATCCAGCAAAGGTGCACGTCCATTTGATGTGACACACAAGCTCCAGCAAGTCCCAGAAGCACTGGTGCAGTTGCAGGACCAGGACAGTAGGGTGCAGCACTGCATCAATTCTCCAAGGGTTTGATTAATTGATTTTGCAGTCATGTAAAAACAGGTTGCTACTATGTTTTCTGGGTCGTGTTACATATAATCAATAGCAGTGGGATGGATCTACTTTGCCCTCGTTAGTTTTCTGTCTTCGTGAAGACAGAAAGGAGCTGTCAGGTACGGCATGTAAGTGCTGCATTTTGTGCACGGCATCTTAGAATGTAAATCGCTGACTGCAAATATGTGTAATCATGCATGCATGAGATCATATTTACATATAAATGATCTGTGTACCTACGTGTGACTTCTGCTCACATTTACAGCAGTCTTTGGTGTATGCATGCGCGTGTTTACTCGATGTTGGCAAAATACTGGATATAAGAGTAAAGGATTTTATTTGAAGCAGCAGTCACTGCCAAAAAACGGACCTTCAAAGGCTAATGAGATCTAACACAAGAGCGGCAGCGTGCAGACCTCTGCCAAGATTGAATTGATAAGGAAAGTCGAAAGATAAATAAGGACATAAAGCAACTGCTGCTGGCGACCAGTCCAAAGGGCATCCTGCCTCCCGCAAAAAGACAAGTGGGATAGGCTCCAGTTCAACCAAATGAGGACAAGCAGCATAGAAAATAGATGAGTGTGTGTGTGTGTGTGTGTTAAGAGTGCTGTGTTGGTATTTGTTCGACCACATTGTTTCCGCACTAAACATTGTGTGCAATGACAATAACGATTCAATATCAAGAATGCATCCAGAAATGCAAAAGACAGGCTGCTCCAACCTGTTAACAGCCAGCTAACCCCTGGTGCAAAACCAAATCTTGTCATGAAAACAACAACTTTAATGTCACAAATCCTACTGTGGTGATGATGCAGGGTAATGTGAGACAGCCAGATTGTACCATTTTGGTTTGTGGGACGTGACTCAAAATGTTGTTTATCTGCATGCACAAAAAAGTAATGGAATCTCACGCAGCAGATATGCTGACACCCCTCGACAAGGTTTCATGGAAATCAGCTGTGTCGTTTTTGCACAACCCAGCCAGATGATTTTACAAACAAATAAAATGTTGTCAAGGCAAGACACCTTAACACCTTCTTTGATGTTGCACTGGATCTGATTAGATCGTGCCGGCCTATCTAATGTCGTGGTCATCTGGAAATCTTTAGCATAATGCTGTTGAGACAACGTAAAAAGGCAAATTAAAGTACACCCATGGCTTGAAGTGGGTGCTTTCTGTTTGCAAGGATGGACACTTTAGTATAGCCACTTGCGTTTGCTCAGTATTGTTAATACTGTTGAGAATGAAATATGTTAGTGCTCTGGAGAAATAGATCATGTGGTATTGTTTTTTTCAGTTAAAATAAAAACAAACAAACAAACAAACAAACCCTATTTTGACAGACAATCAAAGGCTTTTGCAGTCATGTGCTGGCCTTGCCTCAAATCACCTACTTCATGTTAAATGAATGCTTTTCTGAAAATGCCTTTGTTGTAATGAGTTTCTTTCAATCGTGATTGAAAGCAGGCACATATTGTAGACAGCACAAATCAAAAGTGTCTCAAAGAGTTTATCTACTAAAATAATGATCTTTAAAATGTATGTAGTCAGTGTGAAATCTGGGCTTGTTTAGCTGAACACAACAATGGACCACCACTATTGATGGGAAATAAGGATCGGGTTGGCCCATGAATAGCAAAAACCCGTGACAAATTGTTTTCCCTTATAAGTGCATTGGATTTGTATTTTTTTAACCCTGAAACTCTTGGTCAGTGAGCGAATGAGCGTGCAATTGTTCTCTCAGTCACTATGTGTCACAAAAATGGATAGATAGATGAATAAGATGTTCTGTACTAATTAATATTATAGTATATAATAGTAATAGTATAATATACTGTAATATTGAATTAATTCCCATGATCACATTATCACTTTCTTTACTTTACTGCTGAGGTTGGTGAAGCTTTAGCACTCTTAAATGGATCTTGTTTGTTGCTCTTTTATGCTACGTATTAGTTTTTTCCTGAACAAAACGCCATTCGGTCCACTTGTGAGTCCTTCACATTGAGAGACGTGTGTGTGTGTGTGTGCGTGTATACGTGTGTGTGTTGCAATGTGCCTGAAAGTGAGTTTGCAACTGTCAAATACACGCAAACACGCACGCACATACACACACACGCACACACACACACACACACACACACACACACACACACACACACACACACATACGCACACACACACACACACACACACACACACACACACACACACACACACACACACACACACACACTTGTTAAAACTGTCATTTAACGGACAGAAGTACAGTACATGATAAATGTTGTTGTTGTCCTGGCAGCTGAGAATATTGAGAAGGATGCAAAATAAGCAACACTTAAAGATGACAGTACAAATAATGGATGGATTGAATAGATGTATATTCCCCAAAATAAAACATTAAAAGCTAATTTGGTGTGATGGTAACACTCCATGACAAAGTCATGCAACCAATGAGGCAACTGTGGTTTACGTCAGCTGGTTTACAATGGAAGGCTAATTTTGTGTTGCTCACAATGCTAGATAGTATTATAAGCACTGTTTTTTTGTTCAATTTGCACATGCATTCTATTACAAAACTATTAATCATGACATGACAATTTTGTCATCGCATGCCATTATGAATAGTTCGAGAATCATACTCATGCATGTTGATGAGGAGTGAGGGGGCAGGATTCGTGAAATGAGGCTACCGGTACAATAAATTCTTGCTAGCAGTTTTAACATTTCAAACTACTCGTTTAAATGCATCTCACAGGTTTGCTGAGGCTAGAGTGAAATGCTCATGTTGTGCAGACTCATTCTCATCTGGGAAAGACAGATCACCTTGAAACTTGATTAGCTGTTTCATTACTTTCAGGCAATCAGTCAGCCAATTATGAGTCCTGGAGGATGTCATGTTTGTTTAGCAACTTTAATTTTCCAATCTCACTCCACTCTTTTATATCACTGCTGAGGTTTCATTGAGTGGAAAAGAGGAAAAGACTCACCTCTCCTGGAACGGGAGTGCAGCAAGAGAAAGGAACAGCACAGCGTTCTGAGCTGGGGTTTTCCTTAGTGCAGTTAAAGTACAAGTTCCATGACCAGTCCGTATAGTTGTTCCAACCGCAACAATGGAACTGTGTGAAGGACATTTACTGTAAATACACAAAATGTGTGTTTGGTAGAGTATTTCTCTGCTGCCTGCTAATGATTTTTTTCTATGATTGGAAAGCCTCTATATTTCCCTATTAAATGATGCCCCATTTGCAGGTGAACAATGCTTGTGGGATGATATACAAAATACTGTATTGTGAGTGTTAGGTCATCTGTGAAGGCACCTTTCATGATAATATGTACATGCAGGTTTTGGAGCATCATATCTGCCATACCAGTCATGTGTTTTTCAGGTACGCCCCTGCTTATTTCAGCAAGACAAGACACATTTTGCATGTGTTATGAAAGTGTGGCTTTGTAGCAAAAGGGTACTAGACTGGCCTGTCAGCAGTCCAGAACCGCCTCCCTTTAGAATTGTGGGGTGCATTATGAAGCACAAAATATAATATCAGGGAGACCAAGGACTGTCGAGCAACTCAAGTTGTACATGCAGCAAGAATGGGAAAGAATCCCACGTAAAAAGCATCAACATTTAGTGGCTTCCGTTTGCAAATCCTTATTGAGTGTTAAAAGGAAAGGTGGAATAACACGGTCACACACATTTTTTGGAATGTGTCACTGACATCAATATTTACACCCCGCCTCTAACCCCGCCCTCCCAAAAATGGTTTGAACATCAAATAACCTGTCTTGTTGTGTATTACAGTGAATACATGTTGAAAATGATTTGTACATCTTCATATTCTGTTTTTAATTTTATACAATGTCCTAACTTCATTGGCATTGGCGTGTGTAGTATGTATTGTAGAAACATGGCTTTGCACAACACTTCCGACCAGACAGTGATTGCTTTATGCGGAAACGAAAAACAACAAAACACTGCTCACTTTTGCCAGTGGAAAGGTAGACCACATGATTTGAGCCTCAAAATATAGACAATACATGTTAAATCTTGCCATTCACGGAGGAGACAATAGCAAACAAAGTCAACAGATCTCTGTGGTCACAGAGATATGTTATTTCATGGTTCATAGGCATGACATGCTCAATCAATCTGTGGTTATAATTATTGTTAAGTCACGCAGTAAGTAGGGTCAGAGAGGAATAGATCAGAGCACCTCTTTCTGAATGTAATCCATCAGGTTTTGCAGATCCAGGTCTTCCCTGTAGTGCACAATTCCTTTATTCACGAACCTTCCCAAAGTGTCACGGGTCTTTTCAAGAGAAACAGAAGAGTTTATGAGATGTGCTATTCAGCATCTAGTGGGATACATACAGTTTCTCCACAACTCAGCATGTAATGCAGTATAAAAAGAGCAGGGGTGCAGGCAGCATATAACAATAAAACTATGATTACCTGTGAGATCAATACACCCAATGCATATAAAATACAGTATACACATACATGCAGGCTAAGTAACTAATTTAGTATGCAAGTTTTCAGCATTCTCTGCTTGAGTTAATATAATCCAGACCTAGATGAATTATAAATGAAATGCCCTGATTTTTTTGACTCATGAGCAGAATTCCAGAAATAATTGGATGCATTTAGAAATTAAATCCTGCCGCTTCATTCGTGCCTTCTGTCGTCTTCTTTGTGTGCCCCTTTTGAATGGGCCTTCAATTGAAGTTCCTCCCCTCTAAAAATGTCAAAACAAGGTGATACAGATTGAATTGAGATAATATATGATAATGAGAGTGCTGTATGCCGATAACCTGCTGAGCTATAAAATTTCATTTGGCTTGAAATGAACTTCTGTGGGTGTTTTGCGGTGGGCTCCTGGAATTACTCTGATTAGAGCGTGTGGAAAAGCAAATTCTGCTGATAAACACACCGAGCTCCATCACAATTTATTTTATCCTGAAGTAGTTTTCCTAAACAGTTCATGCTAATCTCCCCCCTCCCCACACGCTGTGTGTGCTTGTGGACCTTGGGACCTAACATCATCTCCTCATGTCATTAGTTGCAAAGTCTCCTTCAAGGGATCTGTTGAAATGGAACATTTGGATCCGCTTTGAAGTGCTGAAGCATTTGAATCATTTAGCGATGCTGGGAGGGTTGTTAAACTGTTCTGTTTAGCAGCAGGCAGTCTGTGGACTGACAGAGTGCACAGCGGAGGGTGGCAAGGTATAATAGGCACAGTTTACATTTTAAGGTTAGAGTGGAAATCATATTTAAAGCTTTGTTTATGACAAAATAAACGTGGAAGCCAGCTGGTATATTCAGACAAATAATTTGATTAACCTAATCCCAGCCGTTGATTTACTTCCCTCATTTGGGTCTCTATGCAATCAGATTGTTCGAAGCTTTTCACACCCAGCACAGCACTTCTCTCTCTCCTTGTCTGTCGCTGAATGTAGACCAAAACAAAAAATGTACATAGCTAAAGATGCAGGCACGGGGAGAACATGCAAACTCCACACAGGAAGGGAGCGAACCCACAACCTCTGCACTGTGATATGAAAAGTCGGCCAAGTGGCACAAGCTGATGTCCTCAGCATTAGCTGAGGGGCATTCACTTGCTAGGGCTGCTATGGTAATTCACTTCACTTCATTACGCGTTGTATTAATTGTTACAGGGTGCACCGCAATTTGACCTCACCAGGGTTGAGGGTGAGCCTATTCCAGCTGATTTTGGGGCGCAGGCAGAGTGGTCACCACTCGCAGGTCTTGAATGATTGCCTTGCGGCACAAGACATGCTCAGCAGCTGACATACTTACCGGTACTGTTTTTCATCTGACGGTTTTACTGTATATTTATCGTCTACTTTTTTTTTCCCCCATGGAAATATAGTCAGTAACACATGGCTCATTCCAGTTTACACAGAAATATTTGGCCCCACCCGGAGTCAAGCCCACCACAGGAGCAATCCCAACTCAGGCAGGCGGAGGAGTCCACCATCCGCCGAGCCAGGACCTCCCCAATGGCATCATCCCTACAGCCAGAGAGCTAAACATAGCTCCCTGTGTGGATGCCCCCCAGTGAGGAGCACTGGAGTTAAAATAAAATATAAGATGATAAGATAAATAAGATAATATAAATGGTAAACATTTAAATAGGTGTGAGTAAAATATGAGATCCATCCATCCATTTTCAACACCGCTTATCCTGAACAGGGTCACGGGCAGTCGCTGGAGCCTACCCCAGCTGACTTGGGGCGGAAGGCAGCCAGAACTGGTCGCCAGTCAGTTGTCTGGCACATACAGAGATAAACATTCACATCCGCATTCACACCATCACTGAGTGGGAAACCGATCCCACGCTGCCCACACACAAGTCCGGCATGTGTACCACTACGCCATCAGCGACCATGAGTAAAATAAATCAATCTCGGGATAAAATCTGTCAAACGCTCAGTCTTGAGCCAGTGATGTTCTCTGCAGCCCTGAGATCCTCCTGCACACCATTCCACAAATGTGGCCCATAAAATTGAAAACCTGCCTCACCATGGGTTCTAACTTCTGGTATTGTTAAAAGGCCATTGCCAGAGGACATCTGGGTCCGTGAGAGTCGATATGGTAAAGGCAAATCCAATAAATAAGAAGGACCCAGATTATTAAATTTTACAAATCAATAAAAGGACCTTAAAATTGATCTTTCGTCGTGTACACATAGGGTAATATTACAGTTTTGTGTGAGTTGATTTGTGTGGAAAATTGCATCAAATGAGTGATTGCACTTAATGTTGGTTTTATTTGCATGGGATTCTTTTATGCACAAGCGCCTCTTGCATTGGGAGAAACAAATCGAAGTAGTATGATTTTGTTTGCTTCACACCCTTTGTTGTTTTTTTTCATACATTCGTTTGACCATACCAAGTCCTTTGGATGATTTACGGTATATAGAAATGGTTCCATTTTATGTTCATCCAACCATTAACACATATGCAGCAGAAGCAAACGCTAGAAATTTAGTAGAGGGTGGCTCATGAGTGAAGGCTTCTATCCACAATGACTCACTTTCACCTGCTGATTCAAAACAAGTTTATGACAACAAATGAACTAAAGTATTTTTAGTCTCAATTGGACATCAGACTAAGACGATTCCCTGATCAGTGCAGACCTGTTTTAAGTAGCCAATAACACCCAACAACAACTGACTGGTCGATTCTGTCACCAGCCACCATCCAGCCATTCACTGTCACGTGCTGAGCTGTTTCCCAAAACCAAGCGGAATTAGCGTTTCCAACCAACTCGCTATCATACAAAGTGTGTACAGTATATCGGTATGCCATGTGCCAAGAAAGAAGCACTGAGTTAAGGTGCCGTTTAAAAAAGAATGTTTGAGGGGGGGGGGGGCTTTTGTTACTCTAATTTAATGACCTAAAAGAGTATTTTAAAACCTCTCCCTTTAAACGACCGTTGTTGGAAGAATGTATTCACATAATATTTTTAATATTAGCAGCCCCTGCTCATACATGTTTCAAAGTGAAATGATTAAGCAGGTTAATGTTGACAATTTACAATCACAATAATGGCTTGTGTGTTAAAGTTGAGCTCATCATGACACTCAGAGTATGGATGTGAGACAATTAATTGGGCAATTATTGTTTTTGCTCTTCTGGGATACATTATAATAGCATCTGGCCCACACATGCAGCCTTCGTGGACACACATCATCTTAATGACTGGCATTGTTCAGTAAATGACATCCATATTAAATACACAAGAATAAGAAAGACTTTAATGAGGTTTATGTTTTTTTTTTAATGGCCACTGAAAGACGCCGCGCTCATGTGGGTTTTTTTTTGGTTCATCGTGACATGCCACGGACATGTCAAACAGCCAAACCTCGTCAATTTTATTTCATTGCAAAGTATGGAATTTGTTTTACAATTACATTTCATGTTCCCGTGCCTCACGTTTGCAACAAAAGACTCAAAGCAGAATGACTCCTGAAAAGGTCATCCATGTTGTTTGTTGAATAAATGACACATTCCACAACAATACAACCATATATCACTTGAACACTCCCACATGCTAATTTACTATGCGTCATGTGTTCATTTGAACTGCCTCCAATTTGCATGTTGTACAGTTGAGGTAGCTTCAGGTCAGCACGAGAATGTATTAAAATATGAGCTACAGCAAACCCACAAGGAAACTTGCAAATTATTTGCATGACACCTCACAATAACTTTTAATGCAAATCAGATGTATAAACTATATTCGGTATGTTATATTATTGAAAAACTGCTTAGTGCCTGCGGTGTACCATTTTAGGTTAGTAATCCATGGCTATGTAGCACACTCATGGATTGATATGAACTCAAAAAAGTCTTTCACTCAATTAACATAACTGATAGAGGCAGCCAATGAGCTGTCTTAGGCAGTACATCATGTATCACAGGAATCTCATGATTATTAGTGTATTGTGTTGCCACTATGCAAACGGTATTAAATGTACAGGCAGAGATGGGCATTCCAGGCCTGGGACGGAACGGCTTGTACTTCTGTCCCAGACGGACGGCCATTTTTGGGACGGAGGACGCAGGACGAGAAGTTTTTTCGAAAGGTGATTAAGCAAGGACGGAAGTGGGTTTTCATCCCTCCCTTTAATTGTTCCGAACCGGGTTAAGTTTGTGTCATCGGGAGGCAAAATAACAAAGCCACTGTATTTTCTGAACAGGCTATTTCAGCTCAACAGTATTTTAATAGCAACACTTCCAACATAACAAAGTGCCGATGAATATTCACTAACGATCACTCCAGCCGGTTAAGAAAGCTGACTGAGTTGTATGTCTCTCGGTTCCCGCCCACCACGTTGATGGCTAGGATTTCTAAAAGAGAAGTTTTTATTCGTCTTATTTGATTTGATCATAGTAACTATTGTTGTGTTGTGAAATAGTAATGTTGAGTTGCTTATCACTAAGACATTACAAATATAAAGAAACAGTGATGTCATTTTTGTTTGCTTGATGGCCAGTCTTGTCTGCGCCACCAATCACGGCGTGACTGAAAATAAGGTTCGGTAGGCAGGCGTAGACGCGATGAAAATGCCGATGTTTGCATGCAGGAGTCGTGCACATTTTTCAAAATTTGGCATTGAGTAACGTTGCAAACATGTCGTGTGTTTCGAATTTAATGGACGAGGCGTATCTCTCGTGAAGTGACATAAGCTTTCTAGTGAGCGCCTCTATGAAGAGGAAAACACCCTAAAATCCCTAATACTAGGGCGATCGTTCTAATATTTTCAGATCTTGACGTGAGCATTAACTAACAATGTGAACATACATTTTGGTGACCATCGATGGCAATTTTGGCACATTAGGCGATGCTTAGATTCCTACATTATGGGTTTAGACTGTCATGTTGCATCACTGTATGGCAAGTGAGAAAGGACATAGATAGAGTAGAAACAGTACAATGAAATCCTAGACCCAATAATGTGGCCCCAGAGGGACTTGCTATATTAATTTTATGTTATAAAATGATTATGCGAGTTACCACAAAGAGGAACATACCTGGTCTGAGTAAAAGAAGCCCAGTATTGCTATGACCAGCTGGGTGAGGAAGACCAGTGTCAGAGTTAAAGAGAACTGAAAACAGAAAAGACAAATGTGACTAATCTTTGCGAGACAGATTTGTCAATATTGTTCAACTGAAAGACCGCCCTTGAGATTGGATTGATCCTGTCGCTATACGGGAAATGCGTCAATATTTGTGAGGTGTCTATTATGAATATTACTGTTTTGAGGAGGTGAATGTTTTCTCTGAGGGCTCCAATACAGCCACAGAAAGTGATGAAGAACATGACCACACCCACTACAATTAGGATGACAGCCGGGTCGATCAGGAACGTGTCCCGCACAGTGTCTGGTAAAAAGACAGAAATGGGACAGGCTCTGGTTAGAGAGCAGCTGTCTGTTATTTTCCATTCTCTTATCTAAGCTTTTCTATCACTTAGTACGTATACAACAGCCATACATTTATAAAATATATTCCATTATGTTATGCCCCCTAAAATCCCCATTTTACCTGAACGAACTATGAGATCCTTTGTGGATTATTAAGGGCAACTGCAAGCAGTGCAATGAATCCACGTTGCTCCTTTGTGTCCCCCATCCATCCATCCATCCATCCATCCATCCATCCATCCATCCATCCATCCATCCATCCATCCATCCATCCATCCATCCATCCATCCATCCATCCATTCATGTTCTCATCCACTTATTCTCACAAGGGTCGCGCTGGAGCCTATCCCAGCTGTCTTTGGGCAATAGGCACGGGACACCCTGAACTGGTTGCCAATCGCAGGGCACACATAGACGAACAACAATTTGCGCTCACAATCACACCTGGGGACAATTGCAAGTGTTTCATTAACCTGCCGTGCATGTTATGTTGGAATGTGGGAGGAAACCACAGTACCCGGATAAAAGTCACGCAGGCACGGGGAGAACATGCAAACTCCACACAGGAAGGCCGGAGCCAGAATCGAACCCTACACCTCTACACTGTGAAGCGGATGTGCTAACCAGTCAACTACTGTGCCGGCGCCCTGCCATTAAATATGACTGAATGAGAAAATTATTTCAACAACTATTGCAATCATGAGCAGTGTAGAAAAGCATGTCCGGACACAACTCTGACCTCAGCTATTTCAAGCATCTCAAAGGCAATATTTATTTTTAAGCTTTGACATATAGAAGTAAATCACCTGAACAGTCCCAAGTAAAGGTAAAACTTTTTTATGTAACCCAATTTAAGATGAGTTAAAAATGTGTGACTGGCAAAGTGATGGCAAGGACACGCAGGAGTATGAGGGCCATATGTGTTGATGTTTTTTTCTAATATTAATGAGTGAATGTCAACATTTCCACAAAAAGTGGACATAAGTCTCAAGAGACTTAGACATTAATTATAATGAAGCGTGCAGCGCAGTGGTGTGGCGATGGTCGATGTGCTAGTCTTAAGATAAGATAAGATAAGATAAGATAAGATAATCCTTTATTTGTCCCACACTGGGGAAATTTACAGCCTTCAGCAGCAAGATTGTAGGTAGAAAGAAGAGAAAAGTTTAAGAGAAAAGAAATATAGCCGAGAGGTCGAGTTTGAATTTTGAATACTTCCTGTGTGACATTTGCATTGTTTTTTTTTGTTTTTTCCCCCGCACCCGCTGGGTTGTCTCGCTCATTCCAAAACCATGCATGGTAGGTAAATTGAACATTCATCACATTAAGTAAAAAACAAACACATGAGAATAAGGCTTGGTTAAAATTAATACGGTACCTGTGGCTTTCTGGACTTTAGCATAAACACCGATTGCAACAATCAACAAGGAGAAAACCTGGGGGAGAAAAAAAAAACACCTTTTAATATATGGCCAAATTCGACATGAAGCATGGACAATGGTTTTTGAGACTCCTAAAGGGGGAAATGAAAGAAAATATTTAGCAGCCAACTCTTCTGGGAAGGTTTGCTCAAAGCTTTTGCGGTTGGATATTGTCCATTCATTTGTGAGGTCCGAGGCCAAACCAAACCAAGGTTGATTTTCTGCTGGAACAGAAAAGTTGCCATAAAGCTAGAAGTATACAACTGTCCAAAATCTAAAGGTCAAGTTTGAAGAATTGAACTTCAAGGAGGAAATACAACTAATTAATGTGTGAAATGTTATTTACTTGTTTTGTTTTAGACTTCTTCATTATCATGGCGACTCTTGACAGTAACATGCTCCCTCTCAGTATTGATGACATTTTATGTGATCTATTTTAGTGAAGTTGGGGCCAGGAGAAATTTCACTGGAGCTCAAAACGCTGCTGTTAGAAACGACTGAAGTTTTTTTTTTTTTTTTTTTCTTCTGACATAGCCATTCTCTTTGCCTCTGGCATTTTGCTGACCTATGCTACTTGTCACCGGTGAGGTTTTGATCATCACATCTAAAACTATTTTCGAAAGCATTTGTTTTAAGGTACCGAGAAGAAACAAAAAATACGTGGAAAGACGAGACCACATCCGCTCATTCATTTTACAGTATAGGTTTGCGTATTGTTGTGGCTACTTCATGTATGTTTGGACTCATGCAGGGGCAACATACTCACCACTAAAATGAGTAACCTATTTGTCAGTTAACCTAAGCAGGCGGCTTACACAATATGCACGTGTCACTTGTGGAGAGATGCTCACGCTACCACGCGTTTAGACCAAGTGTCATGGTTGGATAAGATGGTCTTTATCAAACAGTGTACGTCCAAAACAGAAGAAATAGGCTATTGATGTGAAAAAGGAAGAGCGTTTGTTTTCCAGCACTCGATTGTGCTTTTCAACGTACGATAACTACATTGATTGAAAATCGATTAGAATAGAAGAAGCCTTTATTTACATCACAATCCACAGCAGCAGGGGTTTTTTTTCCCATTAAATTAACTTACTGCTGTGGTCGAACAACTTAATGTCACAGTAAACAATTTTACCAAAGGTTTACATCTTCTTTTTCAAAAATATTAGCTCATTTAAACAGTCTGGCAGCTGCGCGCTGCGCAATAATAAGTAATTCTTCGAGCATGAGGAGATTTATGATTAAGTTTTTTTTTTTTTTACTCCGCGACCTCTGCATTGTGAGTCGGATGTGCGAACCGTCCCACTCCCACTGTGTCACCAGATTGTGAACTTGTATTGTTCAATTATTATAAAATCCGAGTTGTTATGAAGAGCTACTTTCTTTACCTTTCTATATTACGTGATCATGTTATGAAAATCAAACAAGCTTGACCTTGGTCAGAAAAAAAAACATTTCTCATGTGAATGTGTTTTCTTCGCTGAACTTGAAATGTTGCCATTGTTTGGGAACAAACGGCAAATGTGTTTGAGAGATGAGAAGGAGGTGAAAGCAGGAAGGAGGGATCAAGGGGTGGCTTGTGTGAGGAGCTTGGCATTCTCTGTGCTTAAAGCCAAACACAAGAAAACCCTTACGGATAAAAGAACAGGCATCACAAAGAAGGTGTGGGCAGCCCACGCTGTGCCCCAACACAATCAAGGCTGTAAGGAGTTACTGAAGTGGGGGGTGTGGATGTTGTTATCTGCTCCGGGTGCCATTTTTAATGAAAACACCAAAATTCAAAACAAACAAACAAACAAACAAACAACTAGAGCTTTCCCTTGTTTAAATGGTCGAGGCTAATTTCTCTACTCTTCTTCATTGATTTCTCAACTTGTGTAATGTACCGTACTGTATATTTTACGCTCCTTCATAGTCACAGCTATACATTGAAAAATATCTGCGTTTGTGCCACAATCCATGATGATGATTTGTGTTGTTGACAATTTGTAGCTGTGCTGACTTGAGGCCAAATTTGAGTTGAAGAAACGTGCTTATTTCTTATATTTTGTATTCCACTGAAGTAGAATGTGTTCCTGGGGTTTTAGCTCTCTTCACAAAAGAGCAGCAGACAAAAGGAAATGTTCTTGTTTTGTACATGCACCGTTGTGTTTTTAAAGATTTTTCAAGTCAGTTTTCTTTCTTTTGCTGTCAGGATATTGTTGGTTGTGTAGGAGTGAGGCCAGCGGTGGACCCGTTTTCCACTCTTCCACGATGTTTTTTGAGTATTCAACACATGCACGGTGAATATAAGCCTGCTCGGTTTTTCAGGCTTTTCAAAGAGATGAATCAGGTGAATTGTGCAGGGACGTGAAAGCCAGATGAACGGCGCCATGGGGAGCACGAAGACAAAAGGCCTGATGGATTAGCGCCACAGTGTTCACTTCCAAGCTCATGTCCCAAAAAACAAAGTCAACAGGCAGGCCATGTGCCTGCTGGTGTTGCAGTTACTGCTGAAAACACAGCATGAATGTGAACTGTTTGTTTCTCTTACTGGGACCAGCCTGCAAGTAATGGGGGTGCAGCGTGCAAGAAATGCTTATTTAGAAAGACTCACGTGGAATCTAGTCATGCAGAATGTCTCGAGTGAGGTTCCCGACTTGCTCATTTATCGAGTCACGGTTGGAGCGCTACTGCGGACAAACGTGAAAATGGCAACTCGTGATTGAAGAGATGCAAGTCAGCTTCCTGGCGACTATCAAGTTGCTCTTGGACAAGGCACTGCCCCCCCCCCCCCTCACCCCAGCTGATGTCTCTTCTCGCATGCATGCATGCGTGTGATCTGGTTCTGTGTTTACAGCTGAGTATACCATAATAATAATTGCGGTTAGTGCCGCTACGTCCCGACAACTCTGTGGATGTTTCCAGCTAGGCTGACAGCCACTCGCAGCTTTGTTGGCATTTCTCAACATCTGAAGGGTAAATTTAGCCTGTGTAATCACAGTTGGCTTGTGCATTTCAATGGAAAGGCATTGTGCCCACAACCCGAGGCTATCCAATCTCACTTTTTCTTGATTATTCGGTACATTCCTTATTTTCAGACACTTTGGGGAATTCAATTTCTTGGACGTGAAGAAACATGATACTTTGTTTACTTACGATTGATTATAACATCGAGATCGACATAAATATGAATTTTAAAAAAAAAAACCCTTGAGGCTAAATAATTGCTCCAATGCCCGTCTGTGTCTGTTTTCACAGAAAGCCAAAAAATCTGAGCTGTGATAATGAGAGAGGAATGAGCGCTCACTGGACACGAGTCACTCAGTCCACTCACAGGTTTGGTGAGTATACTGTATGTGCAAATGTAAAGGTAAGGAATGCAGTTAAAAACATGCAACGTTCAGCAATATAAAGCTTCAGATCTGGTACATGTGCTTTGCATCGTTGCGACAATGACTTGATTATAAAATGAAAATAAACCACTCAGCATTTGTCACCGTGATAGAAGACCAAGCAGAAAATGAAAACAGGCACCAGCGGGGGAGGTGAGGTGCTCCTGCTAATTTTTTTTCCCGCAGACACAATCTAAATTATATTTCTTCATTTATTATTAATAGAATTTACACCATGGATTGATTAATGTAATCTGTTCTGTGGGTTTGAATGGACTGTTTAAGAAAGCCCTCGCACCTCGCTGCTATCTAATGATATTGTGACTGTGCGGTGCCCAGCAATTTACAAAATCTGTCCGTTGCGTGTTGTTTTTGTACAACTTTACTCACCCAAAATAAGAAGCTGAAAAAGAAGAGAAAATATCGAATCCAGGGGTTGACGAAGGAGAACGTCTCTGCCCGATCCAGGTGATGCTTCCTGTCCATTGCTTAGTTTGGCTCATCCAGTCTGGCACATCGAAGCACAGTGAGTTTAGCTCCAAAAGAGCAATCAGATGCACTTAACCACCATGTGAGTCAGTGAGGAGGGGGCTACATTTGGGTGTCAGGCA